>JARYGA010020197.1:0-23189 GCA_030545235.1 Helianthus tuberosus | reverse complement strand
CGGTTGGGGTGTGACAGATTGGTATCAGAGCCATAACTATAGGGAATTAGGCAAGACTCGACCTAGTCTGGGTCGAAGTCTTAGAGACCTAGACTATAGTTAAGAACCAACAGACCAACTCACGCGTATGCGTAAACTCGCCACTATCACTCGCTCTTTTCTACCACTGCACTCGAATTTTCAAGTTATGAACAGGTAATGAGGCCGAGAATAGGTGTGAAAACCGCAAACTCTCGACTAAAGTTGCCTAATCAACTTGCGTTTTAGCTATAAACGAGGAGAATCATACCAAATTAGGAGTGAAATCCATATTTTGATGAATAATCTCCTCAAATTTTATCAGAAACAGGGACAGAAGTTGCAAGATAGGGGTGAAACCCTAACCTTGACGACTCGTCTTGCTTTTATACGAAAACTCCCACCAAAGTTTCGATGGACTCCAACGATCTAAAGACACAATATAATCAATGGGAATTGCGCCGACGCCCAAGAATCGAGGCAAAGGCATAGTCCTGGAGGTAATTGTGCACACAGGATCCTTGTGAATAGTCGAGCCACTTTGGTTAGTCGAAGTCTATTAGCCACAGACAATCTACCTTTGATTTATCGACCTTTATGAAGATTTTATATATTTTCTGCTTATTTGTTAACGTTTTGAGATACTACCGGTTTCAATCTAATACTTTTGGCCTTTGCTACACACAACACACAACCCATCATTAACCAAATCGCTTGCACTTCGCTACTTTCGAACACTCGCAAACTCTGAATACTAGGTTTCTGTTTTCTGACTACCCATAGTGACTAAGGATTGTGTGTCTCTTGCTATGGTGCTTACCTGTTTAGGAATATTGTGATTATGTGCTCTATGTGCTTATGTGATTTTGTGCAATTCTGTGATTTTGTGACTATATGCGTTTACATGGTACGTGTTACTGAGCTTTAGTGATAGTAGACGTGTGAGGTGAGATTCGAATACATGTGTTGAGTTCCGTGGCGATGTCTATTGCAGACAATGTCGTCTGGATCTCGTCATACGCTCTCTCGTCAGGAAAAGAGGGACAGACGTCTTGCCTCTATTATCGTAAAAAGTGTGGCAAAAGCTGTAAGTGATGTCTATGAGAACGCCAGCAAATCATCCGAGGAATCGAGGACTGAAGGTCCTAAAGCTGTCACGAGACCTTTCAGTTTCAAACAATTCAAGTCATATGGGCCGAAAGAATTCACAGGCGAAGGAGGTCCTACTGCACTATTCCACTGGTTTGACTCGATCGAGGTTACTCTGCGACAAAGCGGTTGCCCTGATGACCTTCGAACTCTGAACGCTACCGGCGTCTTTCAGTCTCGTGCTTTGGACTGGTGGACTGCCGAGAGGAACAAGAGAGGGAATGATGAAGCTTACGGTTTGTCGTGGGACGAGCTCAAGGAAGTCATGCTAGAGGAATTCTGCCCTCCTCACGAGCGTCAAAAGCTTGAAGATGAATTTTGGCACATACATCAGAAGGATGGTGACAATGCTGGTCTTACTGCTTGCTTCAAACAGCTCAGCATTATCTGTCCCGACCAGGTCAAGACTCCTGAGATAACCATCAAGAAGTACATCCGAGCTTTGTCCGACTGCGTTGCTGATTTCGTGCAAGCGGCTAAGACTACCACGATCGAGGAAACCTATCTGCTGGCCGCTGAAATCAATGACAAAAGGGTTAAGGCTGGGGTGTGGGATAAGACCTCCAAGCATCTGCATCAAGCCACCACTGCTGCACCAACTGCTGAAACCACCTCGTCAAGCAACAAGAGAAAGAACAAGAGGAAGAACAGCTCCACCAACAAGAACTGTGCGATTACTGCTGCACCGATTCAAGCTGTACCTGCCCAACAGCGTCAAGTAGCGGCGCCTGTGGCCAATGCACCGCCTGCAAAGCGTGCATATACTGGACCACACCCACTCTGCCCTACTTGCACCTATCATCACCCGACAGCTATTCAATGCCGCTTCTGTGCTCACTGCAATGTGTACGGCCACTTTACTGCCAACTGCCGCATTCGCCAAGCTCCTGCCAATCAAGCTCTACTCGCTGCCCCACAGGGTCAACAAGCTCCTCCGGCACCCGCAGTCAAAGCCAGAGCATGCTTCACGTGTGGCGACCCGAATCATTTCGCCAACATGTGCCCGAACAGGGTAGTGAAACAGGAACCGCAACAGCAGCAACCACAGCAACAACAGCAGCAGCAACAACAGGCCGCACGCGCCAGAACTTTCAATCTCAATGTGCGTCAAGCCCAGGCCGACAAAAACGTGGTCAATGGTACGTTCCTTGTGAATGGTATTTATGCTTCATGTTTGTTTGATACTAGAGCCGATAATTGCTTTGTGTCGCTCGAATTTGAGAAACTCCTTAGTCGTAAACGTTCTCGACTCTCTTCTGCATTCGATGTTGAAGTCACTACCGGAAGAACCGTCGCTGTAAACTCTGTCATTCGTGATTGCACTCTCGAGCTCAACAATCACATCTTCTCAATTGATCTCATTCCGATGCAACTCGGAAGTTTCGACGTCATAGTAGGCATGGACTTTCTTCGTGAAAACCATGCCGAAGTTGTGTGCTTCGATAAGATTATTCGTTTTTTGCTCGCAAGCGGTGATTCATTGTGTGTTTATGGTGATACTACTTCAAAGGGTCTCAAGCTTATGTCATGCCTCCAAGCTAGCAAGTATCTCCGCAAGGAATACAGGGCTTTCTTGGCTAACGTTGTAGCAGCGGAGAAGGAAAAGAAAGAGAAGAAGGAAGTGAAAGACATACCCGTGGTCCGAGAATTTCCTAACGTTTTTCCAGAGGATCTTCTCGGACTACCTCCAAAGCGCGATATTGATTTTCGCATTGATCTCATTCCTGGAGCTAATCCTATCGCCAGAGCTCCTTATCGACTCGCGCCGTCCGAAATGCGCGAACTCTCAACCCAACTCCAGGAATTACTTGAGAAAGGATTTATTCGCCCGAGCACCTCTCCTTGGGGCGCATCAGTCCTTTTCGTCAAGAAGAAGGACGGGTCGTTCCGGATGTGCATCGACTACCGGGAATTGAATAAGTTGACTATCAAGAACCGCTACCCTCTGCCTCGAATCGACGATTTGTTTGATCAGCTACAAGGCGCTACGTGCTTCTCGAAGATCGATCTACGTTCAGGATACCATCAGCTGCGTATACAGGAGGAGGATATACCCAAAACCGCGTTTCGTACTCGTTACGGCCATTACGAATTCGTTGTCATGCCGTTTGGCCTAACCAACGCACCAGCAGTTTTCATGGATCTGATGAATCGTGTGTGTAAACCATATCTCGACCGTTTCGTCATCGTGTTCATCGACGATGTCTTGATCTATTCCAAAACGAGAGCCGAACACGCGCAACATCTACGTTTGGTTCTCGAGTTACTCCAGGGGAACCAACTCTATGCCAAATTCTCCAAGTGCGAATTTTGGTTGGGGGAAGTTCAGTTTCTGGGTCACATTGTAAATAGTCAGGGTATTCACGTCGATCCTGCGAAGATTGAAGCTGTTAAGAGCTGGGTTACGCCTAAGAACCCGTCTGAAGTCCGCTCCTTTCTCAGGCTAGCTATTATCGACGATTTATCGAAGGATTCTCGAAGATTGCTGTACCACTTACCTCTCTCACGCATAAGG
Organism: Helianthus tuberosus; assembly: GCA_030545235.1. Classification (NCBI taxonomy): domain Eukaryota; kingdom Viridiplantae; phylum Streptophyta; class Magnoliopsida; order Asterales; family Asteraceae; genus Helianthus; species Helianthus tuberosus. Next base: position 19,507 of record JARYGA010020197.1, on the reverse strand, counting down.
ACCAGCCTTTTGTCTGGGGAACCAAACAAGAGTCTGCCTTTCGAACCCTCAAACACATGCTTTGCAATGCTCATGTTCTCACACTACCCGACGGAAACGATAATTTCATTGTTTACTGTGATGCTTCCAACCTTGGTCTCGGTTGTGTCCTAATGCAACGCGACAAGGTCATAGCGTACGCATCTCGTCAGCTCAAAATCCACGAGAAGAACTATACAACCCACGATCTCGAGCTAGGCGCAGTTGTTTTTGCATTAAAGATTTGGCGACACTACCTGTATGGTACAAGGTGTACGATCTTCACCGATCATAAGAGCCTACAACACATCTTTAATCAGAGGGAATTAAATATGCGTCAACGCCGATGGGTAGAACTTCTCAACGATTACGACTGTGAGATTCGTTATCACCCAGGAAAAGCAAATGTTGTTGCCGACGCACTTAGCAGACGGAGCTATCTGCTGAGCACTCGTAATGTTCAAGCCCAGCACAACCTCGAAGCTCTCATCCGCGACGCCCAGCATGCATGTTTCAACGAACGCACCTTGAAGAAAGAAAGAATCTACCACGATGGAGCCCAAATTGTGAGCAAATCAAATGGGATATTCCACTTCTTAGACCGAATTTGGATTCCCAAGCGAACCAATTTGCGACAGATTATCATGGATGAAGCCCACAAATCCCGATACTCTATCCATCCCGGTGCTGACAAAATGTACCATGATCTTCGCTATAGGTACTGGTGGCCGGGTATGAAACGGGATATCGCCCTCTACGTTGGAAAATGCCTAACCTGTGCTAGGATCAAGGCTGAACATCAAAGACCCTCTGGCTTGCTCGAACAACCACCAATTCCCATGTGGAAGTGGGAGAGCATAGCTATGGATTTCGTAACCAAGCTTCCAACCACGTCATCAGGTCACGACAGCATTTGGGTTGTTATTGACCGTTTGACTAAATCAGCTCACTTTCTACCAATACGAGAAGACTACAAGGTGGAACGATTAGCCCGAATCTACACTGACGAGATCATCTGTCGACATGGGACGCCTCATGACATCATCTCTGATCGTGATGCTCGGTTTACTTCATGATTGTGGGAAACATTCCAAGCGGCACTCGGTACAACGCTTAATCTAAGTACCGCGTTCCACCCACAAACCGACGGTCAGACTGAAAGAACGATTCGTACTCTTGAAGACATGCTCCGTTCGTGTGTTCTAGACTTCGGTGGTAATTGGGATAGACACCTTCCGTTAGTCAAATTCTCGTATAACAACAGCTACCAGGCTAGCATCCAGATGGCACCTTTCGAGGCCTTATACGGAAGAAGATGTCGATCGCCTATTGTGTGGCACGAGATCGGTCATTCGCAACTAACCGGTCCGGAGCTACTACAAGAAACGACAGACAAAATTTTCCAAATTCGAGACAACTTAGCGAAAGCTCGGGATCGACAGAAAGTTTACGCCGATAAAAAGCGCAAACCCCGTGAATATGGCGTTGGTGACTACGTACTCCTAAAAGTATCACCTTGGAAGGGTGTAGTCCGATTCGGCAAAAAGGGAAAACTCGCGCCTCGATATGTGGGACCTTTTAAGATTCTGGAAAGGATCGGAAAAGTCGCCTACAGACTCGAATTACCAGAGGAACTTAGCAATGTCCACCCGACTTTCCACGTGTCAAACCTCCGAAAGTGCATCGCCGACCACGACTTACATGTTCCTCTAGATGATCTACAAGTGAACGAAACATTACACTTCGTGGAAAAGCCTGTTGAAATCATGGATCGCCAAACCAAAGAACTCAGGCGCTCACGCATTCCTATTGTGAAGGTCCGATGGGAAGGCAAACGAGGCGCGGAGTTTTCTTGGGAACTCGAAAGCGACATGAAGGCCAAGTACCCGCAGTTGTTTAATTAGAGAGATAGTCTAGAGAGAGAAAGTCTCTCACGTGGTTCTCGGTGCTTGTATGCGTCATCATAATCAATAGAATCACGGTTATTGTATACGTTTAATTTAGTAATTTTCAGAGAAAAACGTGATGGATATGAAAGATGAAGAAATTGATCAAATATGAGTGTGTTTAATCATCACAATCGAGCACCTGCTCAGATAACACTTATAGGACCGATTTTGACTCCGTTACGATTATGTTTAGTCACACACGTTCACGGATTCCGCACGACTCAAAGACAAAGCGAATAAGCTAGTCAACAAAAGTCAATACGGATATGTTATCCGCACGGATTGCCAACCGTGCGGTGAACACCAACAGCAACATTCAACATCTTTCTAACAAAAATTCAAATTTCTTACAAACGGCTTCGAGTTAAGATTTGAAACTTTGTATGCTTATAGATCAGGAAATTTCGCACATCATATCCAAAAAATCAGCGATTTTCATCTGTAAAAGTCGATTAATTTGACGATTTTCAGTGGTCCAAATGTAGAACTCTCACACGTGATTCACGACCTTGTTACAGCTTTCAGCTTAATTTCGGGACGAAATTCCCTAAACAAGGGGAGGCTGTAACACCCCGTGTTTTCACGAGTGAAAGTCAAAGTCAAGGTCAAAGTCAACGACCGACTTCGCGCGACTTGACTCGTAGAAATGTTTTTATTTTATTTGTATTATGTGGAGTAAGTGTCGTTCATTACAATAATCGAATCATGCTGACCGTATTTCAATCGACCAACAACTGTGAATAATAGGAAGTAACAATGCGATAAAGTTAATCAAGCTATGCTAATCAAATCGACATCGAATCGTAACTCGAACTGTGTATTTTACTTGTTGTTTATACGTGTGTGTGTGCCTTACGTGTTACCTGTGCATGTTTATCTTATGTTATGTTGTGATAATCAAGCGAACTCAATCGAACTCGAAGTCTAACTCGAATGTAAACGAACCCGAACCCAAATTCCGAGTCGAACCATATAAGAAGTAGTTGGGACTGAAAGTAATTTGACTAGGAAACCCCATCGGATCGCTCGAAAATCGAAACCGAAGCAACATCGCGCCGAACGCACCTATTCAGGCGACATCCGCACGGATGGTCAATCCGCACGGATTGCCAATCCGCACGGATTGCCAATCCGCACGCGTGACCAATCCGCGCGGATAGCCTATCCGGGTAACGTGCCATCCGCACGGCTCACCCTTTCCCTTTTTGGCATCCTATAAATACACGGGTCACTCTCCAACTTTTCCACTTTTGGCAAGTGACGTCCGAACCGCACGCATTCTTCACTTTTTCTCAGATTTCTCCCAATCCAGGTAAGATCTTGCACTAATTCTTGTACATTCTTGATCACTACACAATTCTACACCTTTCCATCTTTCAAATCTCAACTTTTAACCATGGAATCATCAAGATTCGAGGTATTCTCGGGTGACGTCATCATGAAGTTCTTATGAACTTCAAGCTTGACTTCATTCCACCAAAAATAACTCAGATCTAAACGATTTCCACAAGATTTCACAACAACATCACCTAAATCAAAACTTTTCTAAGGATAAAAGAGTTGAAAGAAATAAACCTAAGTCCTCTCCTTCTTTTACCCTTAAAATCGGTACGAATCTGATCGGTTCTAGTGTTCTACTCGTTAATAGTGATGCACTAGTCCTAGATCTAGGTTCTATCCACCAGACACCTGATTTCGGGGTCAACCGGAACAACCATTCTGAGTCGCCGACAGGCCAAGTTAGGGTGGTTCCTGGCCGGCTTAGTCGTGCGGGTAAGAGTACGATTCCAAGTGGTTGCCACGTAATCAGAACGTCTCGATAAATGACAACAGAAAGCAAGAGTAGACGAACGGAACAATCAGACCAGACCAGTTATCCGCACGGACCAGGTGTCCGCACGGACATGCTGTCCGCACGGACATGCTGTCCGCACGGACAAGCAGTCCGCACGGACAGGCTATACGGACGGGTTGTCACCCGGACGAGCTACCCTTGGGACCCACTTTCCAAACAAGGTTTGAGTATCGACGAATGAGCAATCCGGACGGACGACCTCTGAATGGATTACTCTTCGGATCATGAGATACTAAGGCCTTAAAATAAATTCAAACAGTGTTCATCCCCACGGCCAAGTCGTCTACACGGACAGGCTATCCGGACGGATTGTCTCTGCCCGCACGCACAGACTGTCCGCACGGATTACCACTGTCCACACGGACTACCATCCGTACGGATCCTTGTCCGCGCGACCGGCTTGAAAGGTAGAAACACTTAAATGTTTTCTAAATGCTACAATGAAAACTCCAAAGCACGAGCCATCATACACAAACACATCCTTAGGAAGAAACAATCCACTTGAACGTTTATCCGCACAAACAACTTGTCCGTACGGATAAGCAATCCGCACGCATGACTAGTCCGGACGGATTACCGTCCGCACGGACAGCCCACGCGCATGGATAGCTTATCCGGATGGGTCACCATCCGCACGGATTACCATCCGCACGGATAGTTCACCCGCACGGATGACTTCCTCTCACGGATAGCTTATCCGCACGATCAGTTATCCTACCCACTCTCACTTTGTACTGTTTTACGCGCCACTTATCGTTACGTTATCGAATCTATTCAGGCTAACCGTACTCGCTGTAAAGCGCTCCCTTCAATCCATAATCGCTGTGAGTATACTCGAACCCTTTTTGCTTTAGCACTTTTGGGTGTTACATACGTTATGAATATCCAAACTACAACTATCACACTACTCAAGCTATTTTTAACGCTAAACCATTAATGCATGTTATACGTGGCTTATGAATGCTTGTTTGTTATGTTTACACATGGAATGCTGTCTACCTGCCTTAGCAACGATAGTACTATAGTTTGGACTCAGCACCCGTTCACACGGGGGTTGTTAAGGATCTTTTACTTGCATGGATTACGGTGGTAATCATGTATTGCGAACTGCCTAGGGCAGTCAACCCGCAGTCATTGGTATCGATGGGTCTATGTCGATAACTAACGTGCTTCATTTCACTATGTGTACGTGCTGGTTATGCGTAAACGAATTCGAACTCTATATGCTATTATCAAACTTGTATGCTCACCTTTACATTTTATGTATTGACCTTATTTTAACGTATGTGACAGGTGCTTAGGATGCATATGTGGTAGGAAATGGAAGCTAGAATAAAGCTTTAGAGCCCAACAAATAGTTGTCCGTAGATGACGTATTAGGGGTCTCTAGAAGCAGATAAACAATTGCTACTTATTAAAATCTGAGTTGTCGGAACAGAGTATTTGTTTTGATGTTATCTGTAATAACTTGTTTGACTATTTAAGATACGGTATGGGACGTATTGCTTTAATTGAATGGTAATGATAGTTGTTATGGAAACTTCTGGACAATCTGTTTCGCTCAGTGCCATGCCCCGATGATTCCGCCATCGGTTGGGGTGTGACACAAAGCAAATAAGCATGGTGCAAGGAGGTCCTTCACGAAGGCCAAATAAACGAAACCATGATCAGCACTGGAGGGAACAACAAGTTGTGTTTCCTATTGTCCCTGGAGGCCCTTTGGAAGAACGACCAGTAATTATCACTGGCATCTTCGGCCATTACCGAACGAACTATATGTTTATAGATCCAGGGAGCTCGATGGATATCATATATGAGCAATGTTTCAAACAGCTTGATCCAGAAGACAAAGCACGTCTAGAACCGGTTGATTTCCCTCTCACCAGATTTTGTAATGAAGCTGTATTCCCGTTAAGGCAAATAGCATTTCCTGTGACTCTATCTGATGGCGAGCATTCGCGCACAGTCACAGTAAATTTCATGGTCATGCCCGCAACATCACGCCATGATGTCTTGCTCGGAAGAAGGTCACAAAGAGAATTCAGCATGATCACTTATATTCCACATGCTGCAAGCGGGTTCCTAACAGAAACTGGAGTCGCGATCCTATACTCAAGCAAGGAGGTCATGTATGTAGACGACGAGCCACCAGCGAAAGTGGCCAAACCCTCAGCGTCAAACGAGCCAGAGAAATGGGTCCTAAATGACGAATATCCAGAACAGACCATCCTGTTAGGACACGCCATTTCACCAACAACACGCGTACAATTAAAAGAGTTGCTGTCCAACAATAAAGACATATTCGCTTGGTGCCCAGCAGACATGACGGGGGTTCCGCGCGATATAGCACAACATTGCCTGAACATCCGACCCTCAGTAGAGCCTGTTGCTCAAGGGAGGCGTAGTCTCAACACTGAGAAAGCAGAAGCCATGAATGAGCAAGTAACAGAGCTACTTAACGCCGGAATTTTGCGCGAAGTTCAATACCATACTTGGGTCGCCAACCCAGTAATGGTTCAAAAACACAGTGGCGGATGGAGAATGTGCGTCGACTTCAAAGACCTGAATAAAGCATGCTCAAAAGATTGTTATGCGCTTCCTGAGATAGACAAAAAAGTTGACTCTCTAGCATTATTTCGATGGAAGTGTTTTCTTGACTGTTATAAGGGTTATCATCAGGTCCAGATGAAGGAAGAAGACGAAGACAAGACTGCATTCCGCGCAGACAAGGGCATCTTCTGCTATACAAAAATGCCCTTTGGCTTACGCAACGCATGCGCAACATACCAGCGCCTAATGGACACAGTTTTCAGAGGAGACATTGGTAAAACAGTCGAGGTATACATGGATGACCTCGTCATCATGAGCCATGAGGAGGAAACGATGCTGGAAAATATTCAACGCACATTCGATTCTTTGCGCAGCGTAAACTTGAAGCTCAACCCAACAAAATGTTCCTTCGGGATGGAAGAGGGGAAATTTATGGGTTTCATAGTAACAAGAAATGGGTTTAAAGTAAACCCAGAGAAACTGCAGGCTATCCAACTAATGCCATCACCTGCAACAATAAAAGAAATGCAAAGACTCGCCGGACGTCTAGCGGCCTTGAACAGATTCTTGGCGAATCATGCGGCAAAGTCTTATCCATTCATTAGTATACTATGAAACTGCGCTAAGAAAACCCACTTCCAGTGGACGCTCGAAGCGGAAGCAGCCTTCAAGCAAATGAAGGAATGTTTAATTTAGTTGCCAACACTAACAGCACCGCGAGAAAAAGAACCACTGATCTTATATTTATCTGCTGCGGAAGTAGCGGTAGGCGCAGTATTAATGGTGGAGCGAGAGAACATTCAGACTCCAATTTACTATATAAGCAAGATGCTCACTGGCCCAGAAACACGCTACTCAATGATAGAGAAACTGGTCTTAGCACTGGTACATGCGTCGCGGCGCTTACGTCGATATTTCTCTGGTCATGTCATCACAGTTCTTACCAATTACCACTTAGGGCAAATCTTATCCAAGCCCGACGTTATGGGAAGATTGGCTAAGTGGGCTATTGAGCTAGGAGGATACAATATCCTGTACAGACCACGACCAGCAATCAAGGGGCAAGTTCTAGCAGATTTTGCCACAGAGGTTCCTATCGACAAAGTCCAAGAATGCGAGGCAATCCAGAACCCTGTTCCCGTCTTCGACGACCGAGTATGGACTCTGCACACAGATGGAGCTTCTAATGATGATGGAGCCGGCGCAAGCCTCCGATTGGTCACCCCCGATGATCACGAACTTACATATGCGATACGCCTGGATTTCCGGAGCACAAACAATGAAGCAGAATATGAAGCGTTTCTAGCAGGCCTTCGTTTAGCGCTTAAATTGGGAGTACGAAACCTCGAAGCTAATGTAGATTCAAAATTAGTGGCTGAACAAGTCAATGTGCATTACGATGCAAAGGGTGAAGCTATGGCGTTATATCTAGAACAAGCGCGGATGTTAATCAGCCAATTCCAAACGTTTAAAGTCAATCACATAAACAGAAGCGAAAACAAGCATGCAGATGCACTAAGCAAGTTAGCCGCCACCAGCTTCAAACACCTAGCAAAAGAGGTACGCATCGAAGTGTTGTCCAACCCTTCTTTCCCTCTCAAACAAGTAAATGTTATAGAGATCGGCAATCCATCCTGGATGTCTCCGATCATCTTATACTTACAACACGGGAAACTACCGGAAGGAAAAGCAGAAGCTCGAAAGATCCAAAACAAAGCAATTAACTATGAAATGGCGGAGGGGATTCTGTACCGAAAGTCATTCATGGGACCGTTACTGCGTTGTGTTGACAAAACAGACGCACAATATTTAGTCAGGGAAATCCATGAAGGTTTATGTGGGATACACGCTGGACCGCGCATGGTAGTGGCAAAAATAATGAATGCAGGCTATTATTGGCTGGGAATGCACGTAGACGCAGTAGAATTACTACGAAAATGCTCAGCCTGTCAGCGCCATGCACCAAAAACACTGCGACCAAAAAATCCGCTCATACCGGTCACGTCCGCCTGGCCATTCCAACAATGAATGGGGCATCGATCTCGTTGGCCCATTCCCTGACGCGCCAGGCGCAGTAATATTCATTATTGTAGCAGTCGACTATTTCATAAAATGGGTCAAAGCCAAGGCACTAGCCTCAACAACGGCAATGGTAATTCGCAAATTTATTTGGGAACATATTATTTGCAGATTCGGATTACCATTGCACATTATCTCCGACAACGGCACTAACTTTGCCTCAGAAGATCTTCAGAAATGGTTCAAAAAAATGAAGATCGAGCACAACTTTGCCTCTGTGGCGCATCCACAAGCAAACGGCCAAGTTGAGAGTGTCAACAAACAGATCGTCGATGGCATAAAAGCGCGACTCGGGACAGCACGCAGATGATGGGTTGATGAACTCCCCAGCATCCTATGGGCACACCGCACCATGCCAAAGACCAGCACTGGGGAAACCCCGTTCAGTCTTGTCTATGGATCAGAGGCGGTAATCCCAGCCGAAATTGGCCTTCCATCGCCGTGCATGCTCGCCATGGAAAGGCAAAACAACGAGCAAGAAGGAAGAATGGATTTAGACCTTCTGGAGGAAAGGCGCGAAAACGCTGCCATCGCAGAAGCAAGGTACAAATCCAAACTTGAAAAATACTATAACGTGCGTGTACGCGTGTGCACATTCGTTCCGGGAGACTTCGTTTTGCGCGACAATGAAGCTTCTAACGCGGAAAAACCAGGCAAATTAGCGCCAAAATGGGAAGGACCATACATCATTAATGATGTTCTGGGAAAAGGCGCTTACACTCTAAAGAGAATTGATGGGACACTAGTCCCCCGCACCTGGAACGCGCAACAGCTGCGCAGGTGTTATATATAAGCCAACACATTCCAAGAAGATGGAACTATACACGCAATGTATTTTTCTATTACACTTTGTATTATTGGCTCTGCGCCCTATTAATGCAAGCATCATTCTTAAACATGTTACTGTTTGTTACAAATTGCATATAATTCTTTTGGTTTACGCGAAAACAATATGGTAAGCATTGAATGCCTCATGAACAGTCTAAATAAGCCAGCTATACGCACATTTTAGACCTACGTTCATTCATGAGTTCAATACCATTCTCATTCTCATTCGCTTTGCCTACACTAAGCATTCATGCACAACAGTGCATCAAAATATATCGTTAAGTGTGACAACGACACTGCAAACAACCATGTATAGAGAACACAACGGTGTTCCTCCAAAAATGCCAGTAGCAAGACATACTTACAAAACATCAAAAACGGAATACACTATTCCCTAAACTTAACCTAATCAACAGCAAACCCATCATCAACAGCTGGCACCTGATCAGCACGGAGATTTTTTCGACGACAATACACCAGCTGACATCCACCTTTTTGAATCATCGGAAAACGCCTAATCAAATCGTCAGCAGACAATACACCGACCTGTTCATCAACTATGACTTTTGAATCAGAATCTGCAACTATGGAAGGAACAGAGATAAAAGGCTTTTCTTCTCCGGTGGTCACTAGAGGCGGTGAACCGGCAAGGAGCACGAGACCTTCAGCGGCCTCGTAAACCCTCAAAACATCCAATAATCGCCGGGTACGAAAGGAATGTTTCGCCTTCATGTCTCCAAACAAGCAAAAAGATAAGAATCTTCAAAAGTATATATGGAAAATTAAAAAGAGAAAAGTTAATAATCATGATTAACTATCAAGAGTCTCTTCTAAACGGCGCTACAGGACCAAGTGTCATATCCCCCATAAATGAATCCTGACACAAGGCGGTACGTATTCCAAGACAAGAAGGAAGAAAAAATCGCGAACACCAATTTTTTATTGCAAGTGACGTCACCAAACGTCAGATCATAATTACAATAGGACAGATCAGCAGAGGAAATGTCACAACTTCCCCCAAAGGTTCTAATAAAGAAAATCTTCTCTTAGAAGATTCTTCACGCCTAGAAAACCCACAAGCATCCCTCTCATAGTCAAGTGTTCCACTTATTCGCATAATAATAACACTAGACTGGGGGAACTTGAAGGGGTAAGGTCCCAAAAACCTTATACCAAGCACATGGGACCATACCACGACCTCACCTCTTAGCCCTCTTTCGACCTTGCGCGGCCGCGCAACTGGTCCTACAGAGAGGACTCAAGAGGAAGATAGCAGACAAGACTTGCGCGTTGAAAATGAAACCATAAATCCTTGCGCCTTCCTCCATAAACAAAGGATGGAAATCCTAAGTTAGACACTTCCGCTTAAATAATACCCAGACTTGGAGATTATTTACTCAACTGATACCCCACAGTAAAGGGTCACACCGGATTATGACAATAAACCTTCTAGAAGGATTCAATCGTGCAACACCACAGGGGCGGACCCACACTATGTGGATCGGGGTCCCCGGACCCCAATGTTTTTCAAAAAGTTAGTAGAGACGGTATGTTAAATTTTGTATGGACCCCATAAGAAAAATTAGATGGAACCCATTGTAACAAGGTGAAGGTTGGTGTAGTGGTAAATTTGTTGACTTGTAACTAAAAGGTCGTGGGTTCAATTCTTAATATAGCCTTTTTTTTACTGCACATTTATTGTGTTCATCAGTTCAAAAGTGGAGCAAGTTTAATATTTACCAATAGATTACTCTAAAAAAATTAATAATCTGAACTAGTATGGAAAAATCAAAGGTAATACTAAAATTTATAAGTTTGTTTAAATGTATTACAACAATCCAATATCAACTTACTTAAGTTAATTGATTCAGTTTATTTGAATTGTATATTTTTAAACTTAATTCAAACTAACAATTTAGCTGAATTTAAAAGTCGATTTGAGTTCGGCTTGATTTGATTGTAGTTGAAAAAAATATATAATTCAACTTAAAAAGTCTGTATTATTAAAATTATGTTGTTGGACCGTCTCCCGACCCGACCCGAGCGACCCGAAAAAAGGACCCCAGTGAAAAAAAATCCTTGGTCCGCCACTGCAACACCAGACGGTTATAACCGTCTGGTACACGTGTCATCATCTCAGGCCTCCCTGAAATCACGATGATGGCATGGAATTGGAGGAAAACCTCCACTTGCCCACTGTCCACGTGGCGACTCCCCAGCCATTGATCAAAACAGTAATCCGTGTGCTCTCACTCCGGATCGTGAAGATTAACGGAAGGAAAAAATAACCGCCTACGGGGTTAGCATCTTCCGTTAATATTTCACCAACAAGTTTTCCCGCCCAAACTCTCGGTTATAAATATGAGGATAATTCAGGTATGAACTTCAAGTTACACACACTTCTTCAATACTTCTTATTCTTCATAAACACCTACTTATTCTCACGCCGGAGTCGGGTCAAGAAGAGAACCCCCTTTCTCCCCTTGACGAGGCTAACGGTGCTTTGTTTTGCAGAGTTTACCGTAGAAGAAGATCAGTTCATCGAATCAAACGAGAGAGAACAACCCCCCTTTATGCAGATCCAAACCCCCTAGATAATTTGATTCCGGTCATTTATCTAGTGTTTCTTCATGTAGGAACAGTCATTCTTATAACAAGTGAGTGAACAACCTTTAACATACTTTAAGGTTGAGCTTTGTCTATACCAAAATTTCCCAACATCTTCTGAATGTAGTTTGATCGATGGATAAAAATATAATTACACATATACTCGAACTGCATGTCGAGTACAATTAGATTGTGCCATAGTCATTCAAAACTCTTCACTCTAAAAGCTCGACAGTGTCTCTCGATGATGTATAAACATCATCATTGTAAATTGCGATTATAGTGAACTTTTAAGATAGAACTTATGATAAAAATATGACTAATTTATCAAACTCATATCCATCTTAAGCAAAATATCTCCTGAGTTGTACAACACTTGCTCGACTATTTTAGGTTATGCATATTTTGGTAATTTTATAAGATACATTCCCGAGGTTTTTGATATCAATGCTTCAAGCATTTACAATCATGCAGATACTTTTTCCACTTTGACCAACTATGTATGTACGTGCATTCTTCCGGAGTTCTTTTACATAGACTTCATCATTTAACTCATTGATTTCTACATCATATGAAAGATGTCTTGAACGTATTGTACCATGCTTAAAGGTTGATACATCATATTCACCGGGAATTCTATGTATGTATATTGGTTCACAAGATTTACATCCTTAAGATATTTCAGCTAACTTTTTAAGCACTTAATTGCTTTAAGAAACTCATGAGGAGTTCCAGTTATATTCAATTCGATAAGAAATACAACATATATAGTGTATTCAGATCCGAATATTTATACAATAATCATGTTATTCTCGAGAACTTCCATTATATGATTTTGATAATTTAAATCCTTCATAGACTTAGATGTAAATTTTCAGTATCAAGTGATACATAAAATTCATAAGATGCATGTTAATTCTCTCTTTATACATTACCAAACTAATTCGATACTGGAAAGTTAATGTATCCACCACTAGAGAATATTTATCCACATAATCAGTCACAAGTCTTTGAGAAAATTCTTGTGGCACCATTTTTTCCTTATATCACGTAATTTGATTTTCACATGATTCGCCTAAAAAACCCATTTGTACCCAACATATTTTGCAACTTCAATTGTATGGACTGCTGGTCCATAAAATTTCCATTTTCATTAGAGAATTCAACTCTGCCTTATACGCGTCTTTCCATTTTTGGCCAATAAATTCTATGTTTACGTTCATAAACAGATCTTAAATCTTGATCCTCATCATTTAATCATTTCAAGCGCTACATTATATACAAAAGTATAACGACGTTGATTTTATTATGATTCCATATATTTCTAGACATGATACAACTTATTGAGATCTATTTATTTTCAGGTACCTAAGGTTCTTCTAGAACCATCATGTCTAATGTCTCTTCAGGAGACCTTTTACTAAAACCTCGACTTGACCATCATAATTACTTGCTCCAATTTTCGAGGAATTTTATTATTAGAATCGACTAGTCTATCACGCTTCAGGCGTGCAATAGACTCATTACCAATATATGGTTGTGTCCTTTTAGGACAATTATCCTAATTGGAGCAATAGCAGTTGGCATATGTGACTTAGCTAGTCATTCTATTCAGGTCAGTGAATGCATCTGGTAATTGATTCGCTAATCTTTATGAATGAATTATCCTCTGAACTTCTAATTCACATTGTTTAGTATGAGGATCAATGATAATCTATTCTAACTCGTTTCTATTCCAACTGCTTTTTATCTTCTCCCTGATGTTGGGAATGTTAATCCATTGAGATGGATATCAATTAATTGAGTCGTAAATAGATATCTCATGAAAGGCTCTATTCATTATCATATATTCCCAACCACTTTTAAGGTCCCATTTTTGTGCGTAGTAGTGGATCAGTTTCAATATATACCACAAAACCAAACTCTTAAAAAGGACATATTTGGTTCCTGACCAAAAAACAACTATAATGGGGATAAACAATTAGAGTATGTTGACTTGATGTGAATTAAGTTACTGCATGTATAATCACATGTACTCAAATATAAACACAAACTTTTTTCTCTCATGATTATTGGCTTTGCAATCAATCGTAGACGTTTGGTGATCATCATCAACAAAAGCAATTTGTGTTTAAACATTTAGAAAGTTGAACACTTATTCTAATAATCATGGTCACTTGGAAATTAAATTCAGTGTTATAACCACCGTAAATATGATGAACTGGAATAATGTGCTTGCTATCTCATTAGCTAAGCTACATATGACACAATTTCAAGTTGTAAATTTGATAACCATATAGATGATGCATCGATTTAAAAACACTAAATGGTGTCATGTTAAGATCTATATAAATCATTTTATCATTTTCAGAATATTTAGGGGTTTACACCCTATTTTAAGTAACAAATAATTAATTTCCTTTGAGAGCGAAGATTGCATGCTAATTACCAACTTGAAGAATCTTCCAGTTCTTCAAAACATTTTCAAATCATCATTGACTAGGTGTGGTCTAACTGGTCATGCCAACTAATTAAATAATCATGATCCATAAACTTTTGGTTTATGATCAATATGTATCACTTGCACTTATGCTCGTTTAAGACATAAGAGAACAATGTATTATCATTTCAAACTATATATTCTCATATAATCATCCCTTTATGCCACGTCTGGTGGTCAATCTCATTATGACTATCATTACAACTTTAATAGCCAATCTCATTATTAACTTGGTTATCGTTATAATTTTCGTTGGTCGATCTCATTATTAACATGACCATCTTTGCAATTTTCTTAATTATGTCCATGATCACGACAAATTAATTATCAATATATAATCACACTCGCTTAGTAAAACCAACCAAGTTTCATGGTTTTTCATTACTTCCTCGGATATACGGATATTAAGTCACTATAAACCTCTCATGCCCTTTTTAATGGTATTGTTACTTCAGGAGCATATCTGAGGGAGAACAAACAAAAATCATTTTATCCGATCTTTCCTTGCAAATAATCTTCTATTTGCATAACACCGGCCGAGAAGTAATCAAATGTCAGAGTCATATAAGATTTTCCGTTCTAAAATCTTACGACCTTTTTTTATAATTTGATAATTAGATTAGGGAGAATGAGAGAACATATTAATACTCATCAATTAATACTCTTTCATGAGAGTGATAATTAACGCTAACCTTGTTATAGTTTTTCAATTCAATACAAAGTAAATGATAACATATAAAATACAAGGTATAAGTGTTATGACGTGTCTCCATCTAAAATAGTTTATCTATTCAATACCAAACCAATCAGCCCACGATATACGTTACGTTAATTTACACATATTTTTGGCAAACAAACGTCTTAAATATTATAATATGAGACACTACGGATATGGTAACTCACAATATCATAACAAGGATATGATAATTCACAAATAAATTGGTAAATAAAAAGATGGCAAAATATATATATATTTACAATTACAACTAATTTATACATATTCAAAGTATATAACCAATTTTGTTTATACCAATTCAGTTATATTTGTAATGATATAATGATTTGATTTCATAGTTTATAAGCAAAAAAAAAAAAAAAAACTTAATCTAGAATAATACGATTTAAAGTGAGCCAATCGAAGAAACAACGTATAAAACCTAAGGTACATGCTTTTGATAAAAAGATTTGATAAAAAAGAATTAAAATATCCAACCAAAGTAATCCAAAATTTGTCCTTCATTTATCTTATTTACCCATCTTATATTACTAGAATTACCACCCGCCGCAATGCGGCGGGGATTAGTTAGTTATATATCATGTTAGATGAAAGCAATTGTTTCTCATATGACCACGAGCCTGTGTGTAAAACCAAGAAAAAAAATAACTAAGTCGATCTCTGACTCGCACGTTGCGACAGACCTATTAAACGTGGAAAAATAGGCACGATGCGACAGACCTGTCAAACGGGAAAACAAATAGATGAAAAAACGTTGAACCTCACACGCACGTTGCGGCGTGTTAACTCGGAAAATTTAGAACGAAATGCTAAACGAAGAACTGTGAAAGATGAAAAGTATAAGGGACCAAAGTTGAAAGTAAAAAACGTGTTAAGGTTAAATTGCAAAAGATGAAAAGCTTTGGGTTGAAAGTAAAAAAAAATTAAAAGGTTAAATTGCAAAAGATGAAAACTTTTGAATTAAAAGTGAAAAATCAAACTAATCAAAGGGGTTATAATACCAATGATTGAAACTTTAGACTTAAATTGCCAACTATTAAAACTTTAGAGTTAAAAAGGAAATCAATTTCAAATTATGAAAAAAAAAGAGATAAATAGATTTAGTTATATTGATATGTATTATTATTATTATTAAATAGAAGAGATAAATAAAAAAAAATAAGATGAGAAATTACGAGAGAATGAGAAGTGTCCAAAAAAGATTTTTGTTTATTAGTATAGGAAGATTAGCCGAAATATTTTGGAAAAGTTTTACCATGTATTGTAAATAATTTATTTGTGAGAAATCCACTAACGATTTCAAACAAAAATAACATCATCATATAACAAGATTATATTTTAGTAATTATTACAATATTCAAATTAGTATCGTTATCCATAATTCAAGTTCAACTCCATAATTCAATTACAAAATATATTTAGAAGAATCATCATCATCAATCATCAATACTTTAATAAATCAAAATTGTACATATTACTCTGTTAGTAATTAGCCAAAATAATTTACTAAATTTACGATGAAACCCTGACGTTGGAAGCGAAGCAAGGAAAAAGATAACAATATAATTATTATTATAAATATTCTAGTAATTGGGCCGCTTTTTTACTTATTTAATTTTTTTTGGCACTCAATTAATACTAACTGATAATATTATTACTAACACGTAAAGCAAACAACCGACATGCAAATCAAAAGCAGCAAAGGATTCTTTTTCTTTTAAATTGTATCTTTAGTTTTTCATACACAGCCCTAACCAAACGATCATGTATCTTTAGTTTTTCATACACAGCCCTAACCAAACTATCATATCAATTACTGCTCATCGTTCACAACAAAAGAAAATATTTCAGTTAACGCATCATCAAAGATTGATTTCACTACATATTTTAGTGCATGCATAAGTGATATGGTATATTACAAACGAATCTTATAAATTGTTACCTGAATATTTGCATAAGCAAATCCAGAACAATGGGAGATGCAATGTATTAGGTCCACTTCGAAACGTGTAGCCGACTGTGACGGTGGCTCAAAATTTATGGGTTTTGGTGAGAATGCTTTCGTGCTGATAACGTATTGTAAAACTAGCCTAATAGCAAAACAACATAGAAGAGATGTAAGGGAAAGAGATTGGTATTTTATTAATAGGTATCTTTTACAATAGAATACAATGACTTTGTATAGGAGAGAAAGTCTTAGAAAACAAGCTAGGTTATTTTAGGAGTTGATAACCATAATCATAATAATATATTTATAACATATATATATATATATATAAGGTTTTGTAGAGAAAGCTACAAATTATAATACAAACTGACATAAACTTAACCCCAATTTATAAAGGTTTTTTTTTTCTCTCAAAAGAACATAGCTAGAAAAGTATGGGGGTAATTTTGTAGAATAGTAACCAAGTCTTAAAAGTGTTCCAGTTATTTCACTCAAGTTTTAAAAGTGTTTCAATCAGGTCACCCAACATTCATTCTTCATTAAAATTAAGAGTTTTTCATCCATTTCATAGGTAATCGTGGTGATGTGGATTTTTGTTTCATTTTTCTCTTTTATTTGATGCTAACGTCGAATGATGACGTGCATTGTAACTTGTTTTTTAATTTTTAATGTAATTAAATGGTTTTTATTTTAATAGATATAATTTCATATATTAAAATAATTTGATCCCAACATCTTATGCTTCATTTTTTTCTTGACACATGGAAAAAAAGGACATGACTCAATTTGAATGTTAAGTTATCTAACTGAGACAAAAACAACACCAATGCTTTAATTAGAATACTTTTACAACCTGGTTATTATTCTATGAAATTTTCCTTATGGGAGGTTTATTTTGGTGCTTTGTTTCTGCCGTCATAACTCATAAAGAGTGTAACCTCGGTTCTGTGCACACCTAACCCAAGTAGACTTTCATTGTGGGCTCAATATAATTTCTAGCCCAAATACTTTTACTTAAGACCACTTAAAATAATTTAGAATCTAGTAGGACCAGTGCTTGTAGGCCATTTCCGTTCGTGCATGCAATTTTGCACAACTAATTTAAAATTACATTTAACAAACTTTTAACTGCATTCATGAATCATGTCCCTACGTCACTCTCCCGCACCCCCTTTATTATTCCTAAGGGTAAATGGGTGGGTGCGGGGAAAGGGTGTTGTGTGCTCTTTTACCGCACGATAACACCGTCGTCGACCTTTTCCTCACCGAAGATTATGATGGAAATCGGTGGGTGAGTGTCACCGCACCGAAAATATGAACGTTGAACCTTTTGTGATTGTTGGAGTTTAAATGCAACGACTATATAGCCGTTTTTTATAATAAAAAAAAACTAATTTACACTATATAAACCCAACGCAATTTATAACAAATTCTCACCAACCCATTTTCTCATTTCTACAAAAATAATCTCTACCCTAATTTTATTTAAAATGGCGGATGAAATACCATTGTTTTTTCCACCCGATAGCAGTGACGACGAGTTACCTTCAACTGAAAGTAGCATAATTTTTTTTCAAAATCTCATCGAGCAAGCCGAACTACAAGACACAGGCACATCTAGCAAGAAACGATATGTTCGTCATGATCGTGAAAGTGGCCACGAAACCCTTATGGCGGATTATTTTGTCGAGGACCCGTAATTACAACGATGTTATTTTTCGTCATAGGTTTTGTATGTCAAAACGTTTGTTTCTAAAAATTTTGAGCGACGTGGAAGCGAATAAACCGTGGTTTGAAGAGGGCGTGGAAGCGAGAATGATGAAGGGTTTTACACCATTACAAAAAGTTACATCAGCTATTAAACAACTTGCAATCGGTAACCCTCCAGACAAGAACGACGAGTATTTACATATGGCTGAAAGGACTTCCCGCGAGTGTCTAGAATATTTCTGCGAAACAATATGTAAAATATACGCTCCCGAGTTCTTACGTAGACCAGCAAGCCACGACATAACGTTTTTGTACCAAGCTCATGAGGAGAAACATTACCTTCCTGGTATGGTCGGTAGCCTTAATTGCACCGATTTCGTTTGGAGAATGTGTCCCATAGAGTTTCGGGGATAATATTTGAGAGGAGATCACCAAGACCTGAAAGTTATGCTCGAAGCGGTGGCCTCTCAAGATTTGTGGGTTTGGCATGCTTTTTGCGGTTCTCTAGTTGCACAAAACGACATCAATGTGCTTCAGCAATCTCCATTATTTCTTACTGAATGAAATGGAACTGCGCCAAAATGTCCATTTTACGTTGATAACCACTTATACAAACGTGGTTAATATCTCGTGGATGGAATCTACCCTACATGGTCCGTGTTTGTCAAATCATTTTCATATCCCCACTTACTAGACGAAAAGAAGTTCAAGAAGCAACACGAGGAGG
>JARYGA010020196.1:0-52164 GCA_030545235.1 Helianthus tuberosus | reverse complement strand
TGACTCGAACGATTCCCGCGAACCGCTTACGCCTTTCCATCGTCATCGTCATCGGGACGAAATATTCCAACTAGCTTCTTCGAGAGATAGTCCCCATTTCATCCTCAGAAAGTGAATTCATTCTTGCATTTTCGTCGAAGCTTCTCAACTCCACTGATAAGAATCAATCTCTAGAACTGCACTCGCCTAACTAAATACTCTAACTACGAACGACCTCGCTAGTTTCTATCAATTTACCAACTATTAGTTCTATCGGGCACTTTATACTTGGCTTACTTATAGGTGAACACAACAATGGTTCATAGTTTCTCGAACGAAACTCAAGTCAGCTTTAGTATTATAAGTACGAACATAGATTGGCTTTTGATTTGAAACATACCGGAAACAGTAGCAGGACTCTCACTTGCCTTCCTGACACTTGCCCCAATGAAATTACTCTTAACGTCCTGTCCTTTCGATTTCGGACATTCCCTTTTGTAGTGTCCTTGTCTACCGCATGTAAAACATCCTTTGAGCATAGCTCCTTCTATGGCATTCTTAGCGTAGCACTGGGAAGTCACATGTCCGTTTCGACTACATCTGGCGCACTTTTCTTGTCCATTGCCATCCTTACCCTTTCCTGACTCTTGAGGGTTTGCTGCACTTGCTTTCTCCAATTTGCGTTTCTTCCTACTTTCAACTTTGGGAGTCTTCTTGGAGCTCTAAGGTTTGCGCTTCTTCAAATTCCCAATTCCAGGTTTAGATCGCTGAAACACTCGGATAGCTGACTCATTCTGACAGCCTAATATCACGCATATCGAGGTCACGTCATTGCATAGGACACCAGTAAACGATCTTGGGCTACAACCCTGGATTGTTTTGTGTATGCTCCGGTGCACTGTTCATGTGGTTTATAGAAATCAGGAATACGTTCCAATGAGATCATAACGGATGAACAACCAAAACTTTCCGATCATTATTTTACCTGAAGGGTTTCCAATCTGTGTCCCATCAAGATCCTGCCCAGGAGTATCACATTCACGTTTCTGACCGTCATTCTAGTTAGCATCACGCTGTTCCAAGGCAGTATTAATTTGTTGGGTTATGAGTCATGCCAACTCCTCTGGGGTGGCAGGTAGTCCAGTATCCGGTCTTGCTTTTGGCGGCATTTTCGTCGTTTCTATTATTTACAACAATAATAATCACATGAGACGATAACCAAAATAAAAATAATTCAATCATTAAATATTAGTGGACCAAACATTGCGCATGTATAATATCCACTTATTAATGAGAACAATTTCTAAACCAAAAGTTAACTATTTGATATTATCATAGAAATTAACAACTTGTTTCTCAGTACATCATGTCTGTCATTGGCGTGTCTACATCGACACCCATAACAAGTTTTTCACAAAATTTCTACCTAATATCACAAAATATAATTGGCACGCAGGTCCCCAAAAGAAAAGCATCAAAAAGAGTATCCAGATACTACAACCAAAAACAAACGACCGCAAATAAACATAAATAACACCTAACGCTTCATCCCTATGAAATCTAGCATCTTCCTAACCAACTCCTCCAAATCCACGATCCTCCAATGCATCTGATCCATCGCGCTGTCATCTAACTCCTTCAACTCATTGTACCAGTCGATCTGCCCCTCGAGGTCCTTCAGCTTTCCTTTGGTCGTTTCCAGTTCTTCGCGCATAGCAGCAAACTGTCGGTCACAATGACAACATCGATCCACCCAAACTCCTTTCTGCTTCTTAGAAGCATGCGCATTCTCAACTTGTGACGTGGAAGCAACCTCTCCAGCAGGCCTAACTTTCTTCCTGCGACGATAATACACTAATAGAGGCGTAGAAGATGCGCGTGACTCAATGATAGGTAAAGGTGACTCTGATAAAACAGGTGGAGGGACCTCAACAACAGGCTCGATCACAGTAGCAGGTGGAGCAACAGACGGCTCTAATGGTCGAGCTGTAACAATAGTGGCATCCACTATTGGTGCAATACTGAAAGGTCCTCCAAACACAGGGACATCTCTGATCACATCATCGATAACTGGTACTGTGCCAGATGATTGTCCTATCTCGTGGATCGAGAGAAGAGCATCATCGTTGTCATCAATCCACCCATTGCTCGTGAAAGCATATCGGGGGTCTACCTGGCTAGCGAAAGCAGGGTCGACACAGAATGATGAAGCAAACTCAGCCATACCAACCATCTGTGGGATCGTGATTGGTGCCTCTGGTAAAATAGAGCTGGGTGAAGTCTCGAAATCTGGCTTGCTACTTGAGTCATTGATCTCGATGACCTCGTGCTCGTGCGACATCTGTGACACATATGCAACCATAGAAATAAGTGTGTGATCAACATGAATAGTAACACATAAGACTCAAAATAAACAGAAAATCACGTATGCACATAAACCACATAATGGTTTTCACATATGATAAAATATCTTCTATGTTTATTTAAAAAAAATATTGGCTTCGAGAATTTTAGACTTTATATCTCAAAATTCTCTGGTTGAAGTCTACTGTTTTCCGCGAAACATGTAGTTCGCTAACAACCAATGGCTCTGCTACCAACTTCTGTCACCCCAAAAACGTCGCAGCCAAATATTAAACGTAGTGGAGACGGAAGTTGGTGCCCATTTATATCTTGTCGAGCGATGCATTTTTATTGTTGGATATATCGGTTTGTTTTAGACATAAGTTATTAAACATTACGTTTTAAGTCACAACACAACTACATAGTTAAGATGTCTTTGATCCTCGCGGATCTTATTACAAAAGTCCCAGAAAGTTTAAAAGTTGTCCAACATTTTCAAATAAACAACATGCATCATTCAAACACAAGATACGCCATGATTTCCCGAAGTCGAATTCAAGTACCTGTAGAACACGTTAAAAATCAAGTGTCAACACAAAGGAAGGTGAGTTCACTTATTCGTTTACTAACAGATTTTATTCCAAGAAAAACTTTCTGTTTAGGTATTTATTTAAAAACATCCATTTTACTTTCATAATAAAAATCCATGGGCCTTCCGCTGGTTCATCGATCCGACAACTGTAATATATATTGCCCAGGTTTTGTATATTAAATTATAGCGTCGACTTTCAGACTCGTATGTTAGCTAGACGATACGAACTATATATTAACCATGCAGGGATAATCAATACTAGATAATGAATAGAATATTAATTCATCTTTTGACATTGACACGGAGTGACCGGTCATGACGGGGTTGTCAACCCGATAGATCTACCAACAATTTCTCGCGTACAATACTTATCTGATTAAACGACATCATGGGCGCAAGGTTCTTTCTCGAAGAACAATATGATGTATGCCTCACGTACAATATATATATCCTACAATTATGACAATTTAATACACATAGTTTCATGAATCCCCTGAATCTCCATCACTCGAAACTCATGCCGACATCCGTCCCAACTTTACGGTCTGTTTCGCCTCGGAAACACCGTACCATCCTAATGTCCCGCATTTATTCATCAAAAATGTTTTACTTCGAAACGTATAACTTATCAAACCTCATATATTTTCAGGGAAAATATATATTTTATATTAAAAGGTATGTTTTATTTCGAAAACATTCTTAAATCCTTTTAACGACGTGTTTTACCCCCAAAATATATACAAAGCAATAAAAAGAGGGGTTTAGTGACACTCACCTTTGGGTGCGTACTTTAATACCGCAATCCCAGAGATTGATTTTTATATGTGTCCTAATATAGGAACAATTCTAAATCAATATATATATATATTACACAAAAATCCTAAGTTTCTCCGTTTCTTAGAATTATCACATAACTTTGAGATTTTCTCGAAAAGTTGACATTTTTTATTATGTTGGCACGTTAATATATATATGAGTCCATATATATATATATTGTCACACCCTCAAAATCCACACGCGGAGTATTACCGCGAGGCATGTGACGACCAGGATCTTAGCCACTAATTACTTTGAACGGATTAGTTATTGTTATAAACATTAGCAGAATTAGTGACCTAATTTAAAATTTCATAAAACATGGTTCTAGTTTGCAGCGGAAGGGAAAGTAGAACATATCGTAATTTAAAACCACAAGTTGGTTATCATGAAACTTACAAACCACGCACTCCATCCGATTGCAACGTCCGTCCTAAACTGTATCGAGCAACCTGCAAAGCATGCAATAGAGTGTCAACATAACGTTGGCGAGTTCACGTGTTTGTAGTTTTTCAGTTTTAATTCCAAAAACTTGTTTAACCAGTTAATTTATCCGTTTATACATGCCATGGGGAGCTACCCCATAAGTGAGCGACTAAACTGTTTTTCCAATACCGAATACTAGGTGACCGTACGTTTCCGCAGTGCCCCGTTTGTCAATGTTCTATCGTCATTGACGGTTTGCCAGAGTATATTAGTTCACGACCGATCCTCTACAGGCACGGTGTGAGGCTGGTAAGACCTAAATAGGGCTATCAACTAATAACCCGTTCGCCTGGCCCCAGCGACTAATCGGTATTAAGTAGTAGGGACTTGAGTGATAGAGTTTCGTTTAGTGTTGCTCGTTGCATTCCGTATAAACAGTAATTAACTAAGCGTCCCGCATAAGGGGAGAAAAGTAGTTTGTATCCCTCACAAGGGGATAGCGTTGTTACCCGTATCCCACACAAGGAGAAAGAAATACCGTATCCCGCATAAGGAGATAGTAAGCAATCCCAAACCAGGAAAAGTGTTTCGTTCCGTTTCCCAACCACCGGGAACGCATGCTTTAAGTAAAAAGTAGTGAACTCACCTTTGCTTTGCTCGGTTGACAATTTACTTGTGTTATGTTGGTCAACCATACCCTATTATGGTTATTAAATATTTATTAGGTTCGCATGCAAGAAACGTCACGTATAATTTACACGTATCTAACACATAGCATGCATGTCTTACAAGCATATACGGTATTGGGCCTATCCTTGCATGAGAACAATTTAAACAGTAACAATTAAACAATATAAGGAACACACGGCCCAAAACGTATCATCACATAGTGCGGCCCAAAAATGAATTTAAGTAGTCCAGTCGAAACCGGATAGTCTCGACTCGAGATTTTGAGGTCTCGAGTCGCAACCACGAGATTCTAACTCGCAACAGCTAGTTTCGAGTTGTGCACATTTGAGCCGCAACCTTTGGGGTCTCGAGTCAGGTCTCGATTCGAGATCAGGAGATCTCGAGTCGTAACCAAGCTGGTCTCGACTCTTGGAGCGTGTTGTATGGTTTCGAGTTGTCCATCAATGGTCTCGAGTAGCAACCATAAGGTCTCGACTCGCAACTTATGCAGATGCTTCGAGAATTCTCAGATCAGTACTATCCAATCGAATTTCATTAACATGTACTATCCAATCAGATTTCATTAACATGATTCCTATACCGTACATTCCTAAATTTGGATCAAATGCACCTTTATCCAAATATTCTTAACACATTTAACCAGTTCATCATTCATAAAAAATGGATCTAATGCTATAACCTTCCGCCGAAACATATCAACATGCTCACATCACCGTAACACATATCATAAATATCATCGAATCATCACTATTTCATTCCAAACATCCCCTCATTATGCCTAACCACATTTCATCAGTTATACATGGTTTTCCGTTAACAAAATAATCAGATCTATCATTGTATTATCATCCTAATTATCATTTTCAAATTCAACAATTTCGTTAACAGTTACCATCATACATTAATCAATGGATTTCCTACTAATCAATGTTTTCCACTAAAGAGCTACCAAAGGACTGTTAAATATAATAGGGTAAATTGACACTGAGCAACCACACATGTACATTCACTTCCAAATCAAAATCACAACAAGGCACATACGACACAACAAAACCTTAACAGATTTTTATATAAACTTACACAGGTCGTAAGGAGTCTGTACGGCTGCCACTACTGCTATTGTTCATGAGTCGGTGCTCCAAAACTGCACCAGTTATGAATTTGACTCGAGTAACCCGGTTACCAACCTTTGTCGCCGGTATAACAGCCATCACTTCAGTCGCCGTCACAACCATCGGCTCCGGTTCCGGTTGTTGTTTTGACGGCTCCTCCTTTGCTGCCGTCGTTAGTCTGCTTCTCGGGACACCGGAAAACGATGCTGGTCGCCGGTGTGTGGTTGTTCGAACAAGGGGGGGTTGGAGTTGAGTGTGTTGAAGAAGGAGGTTTTTAAGGAGGGTGGGGAACTGTTTGTTGGAGGAGGACCAGTCGCCGGCCGCCGGTAAACGACCACACCGACCGGAGAGTTCATTGGAGAGAGAGAGAGAGGGCAAGGATTGGGGGTGTGTGTCGGCTGCAATTAAAAAGTGGGGATTTAGGGTTTAATATGAATATATATGTAGAGGGTTTATGTGTAGGGGACTTGTGTTGGGCTCGGCCCGTGTAAGAACCCGTTAATTATTTTCGTCTACGAGAATTGCCCGTAAATTGTATGACGGTAAATAGTGTGTTTCCCTCGTCGTGCATGGTCATTATTTAATAACAACCAAAGATAATAATGATAATAATAATAATAATGAATATGAGCATTAATAAAATGCTCGTCTCTCGACGATCAGGATCAAGGGTTCGAGTTGTCACATATATTTCTATGATTTTGCAACTTGAATGATTTTATAGGTGACCATTGTTGTGTAAATCCATTAACTCTCCTGTTTCTACGCAATATATCTATGATTTACGCGTCGTAATATATATATATACATAAACGTTCACATAGTTTAACACCGAAACACACGAATCATTACTATCTTATCTATTTTGTCTGTTTTAGAGCAAATATACATAAAACATCTCATCTGTACCAAATTTCATGCTTGGCTAACAAGTTACACATCTAACGCTATTTCACCGTTTCTACCGCACAAAACGTACATCCATACATGCTGTTAGTGCATGCGACTGTCGACTTCGTCTTGTATCGAGTCTTATTTGTATTTAGATAAACCAGGGCACGTTGTTCGAGAATAATGTCAAATATAGGTTGAAAGACAGTTTTAAATGAAATCACTAATTCCGTTTGAATCTGATTTCGTTTGAACTGGTTCAAACGGAATTAGCAGTCTATATATAGTGGTGTCTTGATTTCATTTGTAACTTTCCGGTCACTGAGTAGAAGTGCTGCCGAAGTGTCTACTCGCTGTATTTGTTTGTCAAATCAATATAAAGACAATTTAAAGTGTATCTCTTGCTGAATTGAACTCAATACGTCTGTTTCCGCCTTTCGTATTGAAAAAAAACTCTTCTGATCGACTCGTTCGGGGCTGAAAACAATTTCAAACGGCACTAACACATGCATAGCCTAAATTTCCTATTATCAAATTATCACTTAACATATTATCACATTTTCATGTTTAAATCACTTAACACATTTTTATCACATGCATAGCCAAAACGTACCACACCCTTCCAGGGTGAAACTTTAAGTAGAACCCAGTCTCTGCCTAGGAATTCTAGAGGTTTCCTACGCTTATCCGCGTAGCCTTTCTGACAGTCTAGAGCTGCCGCCACGCGTTGTCTGTTCTGGGAAATCCTACCCATTGTGTCTAGTGTAAGTTTTGTGCCGGTAATTTGGCTTCCGCCCAACATAGAGGTGACTGGCATTTACGTTCGTGCAATGCCTCAAATGGTGCTGCCTAAATGCTAGTGTGGTAATTGTTGTTGGAAGAGATTCTACAAAAAGGAAGTGTCACTTGTTTTCCAACGTTGATAACATATGCTATCAGCATGCCTTCTAGGGTTTCGGAGAGTGCATTCGGTTGACCACCCATCCGCGGGTATAAACAATGCTCATGTCTAATAGTGAGCCAAAGGGTCTGGCCGCAGCTTGCGACGAATCGGATGCAAAACGTGGATTACGATCATAGAAAATAGAAGTTGGCACTCCGTGCCTGAAATCTACTTCTTTCAGGTAGACAGTTGCAAGTTCGAGAACTTGTCAGTTTCTTTGGTCGCGTTAAGATACCAGCAAATATTTCATCGATGCCCTGGGATAGGAGAGGATAGGAGCACCTCATGGCTTATCTTTCAACCATTGGAACGGCGAATTGTTGACATTTCTCTATGGTTAGGTGATGCTCCTTCGAGTTTATACCATGAGGGGTTGCGTATACGGTCGAGAAATGCGGGCTTTGCGACGTAAAAAGTCGCGCGTTGAAAACTTAGCGTAAAGCGGTTTATGTAGTAGAACTTCCAGGGTAAGACGTAGGAGTCGTTCGGATCCCTACGGGTTCTTGGAGTAGGTTCAGATGTCGTCGAAGGAAACAGGCGTCGAATTTTGACAGGATGGAATGAATTCGAGCGTCGTAACTAAAGCGTTGATCGTATCGAGTTCAAAGAACAGTGCTTGCGATACACCTTTACTCATGGGGTATCTTTGGCTCGTTTCTCCAACGAATAATATTCGTAGAAAGTAATTCACCCAAACGAAGATTTGTGTAGAGTAGGGTGGGATAAGGATCATGGAATCCGTGAAACATAACACGAGTAGCGAGATAATGCAAGAAGGGTAGTCAAAATTGATGCGTTCAACTTGAGACAAAACATAAAGGCTTTGGGATCGGCAGTAGGGATTTATCTGGTGTCGATGAGGTAGCTGGTCATACACAAGCTATGGGCGTTTAGAATAAAGAATGTCACTTGCTGATAAGGGGTGTTACGTCGGTGGGGTTAGCACAAAAAGTAGTTAGAGAGGGATGGTCGTCGTGCGGGTCAGTAGGTTTTAAGGTCTACTGAGACGACTGGCAGGATGTGATTTCTCAGATTGGTAGGAAATCAAGTTCGAGTGGATTAGTCTGAGTCATGCGAATGAGTTTGAAGTAGCGCTTGCGTCGTCAGGGGGGGTTTGATGTGAAACTGCTGAAACAGGCTTTCGAAAAAGCACGATTGAGGTAAACGTTGCCAAATTTCAGGGTTTATGAAGTTTATCGACTAAAGGTTGATCTTGCTGAATTCATTAATCTGGAGAGATATCTGGTTAAAGTTCCCGCATGAAGAAACGTGGATATCGTGATAAAGAAACGGTAGAAGCGGGGATACCATCTTGAGCAATAAAGGCGGACTCGTACGAAAGCTAGCGAAAGGATTCATGGAATCAGAAAAGTCATCAAGAATAACGGTTCTGGCGAATGAAGGATAAGGTAAGCATCTAGGTCACCGTACTTGTTGGTGGGTTAACTGGCTTGTATCTTCATCTTGCCACGCCTTCAAATACGCTGGTTTGTAAGAAAGATGTTACCTTGCTGTGTTTTGGGGCGTGCTAAGGTATAAGGTTGAACTTGAATAAGGATTAACCATGTAACGAGGAATTAGGGGAAATAACTTCGTGGTCGATGGAAAGGTGATACGGTTGCTGGCACTGCAATGAGAACCATACACCACGCTTTCTTTTCGTGTTCGAGACGTGCAAACAGAAACCCGAAAAGTGTAGACTTACTAGAATGCTTCAAGAATCGAGGTGATCAGTCGGGTGGGGGAACAAGTCTCACCACTTAAGTCGGGAAAAGAAATACGCAGGTAAAAAGGATGCGAACGGCGTCGTCGTTCCTTCCAGTATCCTGTGATATAGGGGCGGCTCCCCTTCGTCGATTCGTTCTCGTAACTTATCTATGTGGTTCATAGCAGGTCTTACCTGAGCAGGTCTATCGAGTAAATGTCCTTCGCGTCAATTCGCAGTCCAGGGATAATATCAGGAAATACGTGGACGAGGGCTTGGAATAACTGGTTCCTTGCCCTTAGGGAATCGTGGTTTCGAATCAGGTTTAGGAGGACTCGCTCCTGTTTTAACACGCAACACGCTAGCTAGTCTTCGTATGATCCACTGTGTTAAATACTAAATACACGCATACGTACTCACATATATATGCTAATTATACACATACACACATGCGTATTCACACACATAAGTTATGCACAAGTATATGCTGATAGCCTACCATTACCAGGTGAGCATCTGAGGTTGACGAACCTTGCAATCCGGAGTGTGGTATCGTTGTGGTTTCCACTGAAGAACGGTTATAGTCTGGTTTTCATATAAAAATATTTTATTTCCCAAACCAAAAATATTTTATATTTAAAACCTAGTTCGCTATAACCAATGGCTCTGATACCAATCTGTTACACCCTCAAAATCCACACGCAGAGTATTACCGCGAGGCATGTGACGACCAGGATCTTAGCCAGTAATTACTTTGAACGGATTAGTTATTGTTAAAAACATTAGCATAATTAGTGACCTAATTTAAAATTTCATAAAACATGGTTCTAGTTTGCAGCGGAAGGGAAAGTAGAACATATCGTAATTTAAAACCACAAGTTGGTTATCATGAAACTTACAAACCACGCACTCCATCCGATTGCAACGTCCGTCCTAAACTGTATCGAGCAACCTGCAAAGCATGCAGTAGAGTGTCAACATAACGTTGGCGAGTTCACGTGTTTGTAGTTTTTCAGTTTTAATTCCAAAAACTTGTTTAACCAGTTAATTTATCCGTTTATACATGCCATGGGGAGCTACCCCATAAGTGAGCGACTAAACTGTTTTTCCAATACCGAATACTAGGTGACCATACGTTTCCGCAGTGCCCCGTTTGTCAATGTTCTATCGTATCCCACACAAGGAGATAGAAATATCGTATCCAGCACAAGGGGATAGTAAGCAATCCCAAACCAGGAAAAGTGTTTCGTTCCGTTTCCCAACCACCGGGAACACATGCTTTAAGTAAAAAGTAGTGAACTCACCTTTGCTTTGCTCGGTTGACAATTTACTTGTGTTATGTTGGTCAACCATACCCTATTATGGTTATTAAATATTTATTAGGTTCGCATGCAAGAAACGTCACGTATAATTTACACATATCTAACACATAGCATGCATTTCTTACAAGCATATACGATATTGGGCCTATCCTAGCATGTGAACAATTTAAACAGTAACAATTAAACAATATAAGGAACACACGGCCCAAAACGTATCATCACATAGTGCGGCCCAAAAATGAATTTAAGTAGTCCAGTCGAAACCGGATAGTCTCGACTCGAGATTTTGAGGTCTCGAGTCGCAACCACGAGATTCTAACTCGCAACAGCTAGTTTCGAGTTGTGCACATTTAAGCCGCAACCTTTGAGGTCTCGAGTCAAGATCGGGAGATCTCGAGTCGTAACCAAGCTGGTCTCGACTCTTGGAGCGTGTTGTCTGGTTTCGAGTTGTCCATCAATGGTCTCGAGTAGCAACCATAAGGTCTCGACTCGCAACTTATGCAGATGCTTATAGAATTCTCAGATCAGTACTATCCAATCGAATTTCATTAACATGTACTATCCAATTAGATTTCATTAACATGATTCCTATACCGTACATTCCTAAATTTGGATCAAATGCACCTTTATCCAAATATTCTTAACACATTTAACCAGTTCATCATTCATAAAAAAAATGGATCTAATACTATAACCTTCCGCCGAAACATATCAACATGCTCACAACATCACCGTAACACATATCATAAATATCATCGAATCATCACTATTTCATTCCAAACATCCACTCATTATGCCTAACCACATTTCATCAGTTATACATGGTTTGTCCATTAACAAAATAATCAGATCTACCATTGTATTATCATCCTAATTATCATTTTCAAATTCAACAATTTCGTTAACAGTTACCATCATACATTAATCAATGGATTTCCTACTAATCAATGTTTTCCACTAAAGAGCTACAAAAGGACTGTTAAATATAATAGGGTAAATTGACACTAAGCAACCACACACGTACATTCACTTCCAAATCAAAATCAAAACAAGGCACAGACGACACAACAAAACCTTAACATATTTTTATATAAACTTACACAGGTCGTAAGGAGTCTGTACGGCTGCCGCTACTGCTACTATTCATGAGTCGGTGCTCCAAAATGGCACCGGGTATGAATCGGACTCGAGTAACCCGGTTACCAACCTTTGTCGCCGGTATAACAGCCATCACTTCAGTCGCCGTCACAGCCATCGGCGCCACCATCTTGTCATCCTCCCACCGGAATGCATCAACATCTGCACCTCGGCTCCGGTTGCTGTTTTGACAGCTCCTCCTTTGCTGCCATCGTTAGTCTGCTTCTCGGGACACCGGAAAACGACGCCGGTCGAAGGAGGTTTTTAAGGAGGGTGGGGAAGTGTTTGTTGGAGGAGGACCAGTCGCCGGCCGCCGGTAAACGACCACACCGACCGGAGAGTTCATCGGAGAGAGAGAGAGAGAGGGCAAGGATTGGGGGTGTGTGCCGGCTGCAATTAAAAAGTGGGGATTTAGGGTTTAATATGAATATATATGTAGAGGGTTTATGTGTAGGGGACTTGTGTTGGGCTCGGCCCGTGTAAGAACCCGTTAATTGTTTTCGTCTACGAGAATTGCCCGTAAATTGTATGACGGTAAATAGTGTGTTTCCCTCGTCGTGCATGGTCTTTATTTAATAACAACCAAAGATAATAATGATAATAATAATAATAATGAATATGAGCATTAACAAAATGCTCGTCTCTCGACGATCAGGATCAAGGGTTCGAGTAGTCACATATATTTCTATGATTTTGCAACTTGAATGATTTTATAGGTGACCATTGTTGTGTAAATCCATTAACTCTCCCGTTTCTACGCAATATATCTACGATTTACGCGTCGTAATATATATATACATAAACGTTCACATAGTTTAACACCAAAACACACGAATCATTACTATCTTATCTATTTTGTCCTTTTTAGAGCAAATATACATAAAACATCTCATCTGTACCAAATTTCATGCTTGGAAAACAAGTTACACATCTAACGCTATTTCACCGTTTCTACCGCACAAAACGTACATGCATACATGCTGTTAGTGCATGCGACTGTCGACTTCGTCTTGTATCGAGTCTTATTTGTATTTAGATAGATCAGGGCACGTTGTTCGAGAAAAATGTCAAATATACGTTGAAAGACAGTTTCAAACGAAATTAGTTTTGGTAATTCCGTTTGAAATTGTCAAGACAGTTTTAAACAAAATCACTGATTCCGTTTGAATCTGATTTCGTTTGAACTGGTTCAAACGGAATTAGCAGTCTATATATAGTGGTGTCTTGATTTCATTTGTAACTTTTCGGTCACTGAGTCGAAGTGCTGCCGAAGTGTCTACTCGCTGTATTTGTTTGTCAAATCAATATAAAGACAGTTTAAAGTGTATCTCTTGCTGAATTGAACTCAATACGTCTGTTTCCACCTTTCGTATTGAAAAAAAACTCTTCTGATCGACTCGTTCGGGGCAGAAAACAATTTCAAACGGCACTAACACATGCATAGCCTAAATTTCCCATTATCAAATTATCACTTAACATATTATCACATTTTCATGTTTAAATCACTTAACACATTTTTATCACATAAGGTTCACTTAAAATTTACTCAAACTAGTGTTTATTGAAAAATGTGTATTTTAGCGATTCGATAACGCTCTCGGGCGTCGGAAGTCACGTATAACCAACCAAAAACCAAGTAAACTTAAAATTAGTTAAAATACTTGTTTTTAAACTAAAAATATCAGTTTATTTACTGATCTAAATCAGTTTTATAAAAATCACTCGAAAAACCGATTTTTGACCGTTTTAACGTATAGTTTTGCGTTAAACGTTACTATAATCATCCCAACTCGAAACGAATTGATATTTTAACACAATTCATGTTATTTACTGATTAAAATAGTGATTATATTCAGATTAGTGCAGTTTTTGTATAAGTCACATAAATCATGCGATTTCATGTATTTTTCAACACTTTAAGCACATTGTACTACATGCAAAGATAGTAAACTTCATGACAAGTCTCATACTACTTTAACACATGAAATAACCTTATTTTTAAGTTCTATAATCTGATCTAAAAGTATTTTTATCATAATATCATTTATTCATCATTTTATGTACATACACCCACATGCATGACTATGTACAAGCACTTAATGCACATATATCATATCATCATCAACATGTATGGACTAAATGCATCTAGACATACCTTTAACTCATGTTCTTATATCCAAAATCAATATCATCTTCATATGATCATCGTCATCTAATCATTCAAAATAAATGCAAGACACATTCCTTCACATTTATGAACTAGCAACATATTTTGTGTGCATGCATATACATATATATATATATATATATATATATATATATATATATATATATATATATACGGCTCACACATATATACATATTCATATGCTTCCAAATTTATACTTTTCATATATTCATTTCAATCACCAATAAACTTTTTAGAACATTCCAAGATCACACATTCTATCACATGTCAACACATCATCATGCAATATCAATCAAACAATAAAACTCAAAATCTCATATGTAAATATATATACATATCTGCGGCCATACATATATACATACTTATCCATTTTCATTTTTATTGAAAACCCATTTGTTTTAGTTTTCAAGTTAGTGTTTATATTCAAGAACTAGAGAAACTCCCATAGCCATCCATCACTATGAATCAAGAACAAGATGAAGTATTATAATTCCAAGATTCCTAGTGGGTTTTGATGAAAATGATGATATGGAACTTGTTCTAGCTTGATCCTTCTTGAAAACACCTCTAAAACCCTTTTTAGATCTTCAAATGGACTTGGAACAAGATTGCATGAACTTGAATCTTCAAGACTTCAAAAATTTGAAATGGTGGTGTGTGTATGTGTGTGTTTTCGGCCGAGATTCAAGAGAGAGAGAGTGAGTGATTTTGTTGGATCTTGTATGGATTAAATGGAGTATGTGGGAGGTGGAAATGATTGTGTTTATGGTTCCAATGTCACACTTGGCTAATTAGAAGCAAAAAGGAAAAAGGTGGGCAACCATATGGACGCCACCTACCCATCCATCTCTCATATATATAATATACATACATATATATTATATGTAGGCCATAAACTGGTATTTAACTGTATACCGGGTGTTTTATCTAGCGTTTTAAACCCGTTTTAGTGCGTTTTAAATTATTGTTAGCGCTCTATAAAAATAAACCTGCCAAAATTCTATGAGACAAAATTTTGTTTGCCTGGACTGGCTACGTTGTCGGTATTTGGTAGTATGCGGGCTGTACTGCGCGGTACGCGCTTTAAATCGCAAAAATAGGAATTTAAGCGTTTTTATTTATTTTTGTCATTCTACAAGAATAAATTTTTCAAATTATTGCTAAAATGATTTTCAGTTTCCTTGACGGGTTGTGTTGAAAGTATCTTGCCGGTATACGCGCTGCATCGCGCGGTACGTGCTTAAATTCGAAAAATAGAGTTTCTTAGCGTTTTAATTTATTTTTTCCTCACGGATATGATTACACCATTGTGAGCCTTATGCCTTTTTTACTCTCTGATCGAGGTTCTCGGCATAGAAAAATCTTCGTAAACTAAATCACACGTGTAAAGGTTGACATTTAAGAGATATACAGTCAAGAAAATCAAGAGCAATGGTGATATATATGCGGATTAGACACCAAAAAATAAACACTCAAAAAATTTCTACAATTTAAGGAATGTGCTTAATGACGGCATCAAATTCGTAATTGATGGAGAAAGGTCTAGTGGCAAGAAAAGCTGCTTCCATGAGGTTGTCGAGAATTTTCGCTCGACGATTCCATTATAAGTGGTTGGTTTCGCCCTTGTTCCCTTAACTCGAATCCTAGCCCGGTATATCCCATTTTTGTTTTACACCATTGTGAACCTTATGCCATTTTTACTCTCTGATCGAGGTTCTCAGCATTGAAAAATCTTCGTAAAATAAATCACACGTGTATATGTTGACATTTAAGAGATATAAAGTCAAGAAAATCAAGAGCAATGTTGATATGTATGCGGATTAGACACCAAAAAATAAACACTCAAAAAACGGCAACAATTTAAGGAATGTGTTTAGTGACGGCATTAGATTCCTAATTGATGGAGAAAGGTCTGGTGGCAAGAAAAGCTTCTTCGAGGAGGTTGTCAAGTGCTTTAGCTCGACAATTCCATTCTTGGGTGGCTGGTTTGGCCCTTGTTCCTTTAACTCGAATACTAGCCCGGTATATCCCATTTTAGTTTTACACCATTGTGAAATTTACGCCTTTTTTACTCTCTAATCGAGGTTCTCGGCATTGAATAATCTTCCTAAACTAAATCACACATGTAGAAGTTGACATTTAAGAGATATACAGTCAAGAAAATCAAGAGCAATGGTGATATATATGCGGATTGGACACCAAAAAACAAACACTCAAAAAACGGCTACAATTTAAGGAACGTGTTTAGTGACAGCATAAGATTGCTAATTGACGGAGAAAGGTCCGGTGGCAAGAAAAGCTGCTTTCAGGAGTTTGTCAAGTGTTTTCGCTCGACGATTCCATTCTTGGGTTCCTGTAACTCGAATCCTAGCCCGGTATATCCCATTTTAAATTTACACCATTGTGAACCTTACGCCATTTTTACTCTTTGATCGAGGTTCTCGGCATTGAAAAATCTTCGTAAACTAAATCACACATGTATATGTTGACATTTAAGAGATATACAATAAAGAAAATCAAGAGCAATGGTGATATATATGCGGATTAGAGACCAAAAAATAAACTCACAAAAAATGACTACAATTTAAGGAATGTGGTTAGTGACGGCATCAGATTCCTAATTGATGGAGAATGGTCTGGTGGCATGAAAAGCTCCTTCCAGGAGGTTGTCGAGTGTTTTCGCTCGACGATTCCATTCTTGGGTGGTTGGTTTGGCCCTTGTTCTTCTAACTCGAATCCTAGCCCGTTATATTCCATTTTAGTTTTACATCATTGTGAACCTTACGCAAATTTTACTCTCTGATCGAGGTTCCCGGCATTGAAAAATCTTCGTTAACTAAATCACACATGTATATGTGGACATTTAATAGATATGCAGTAAAGAAAATCAAGAGCAATGGTGATATATATGCGGATTAAACACCAAAAACTAAACACTCAAAAAATGGATACAATTTAAGTGATGTGTTTAGTGACGGCATCAGATTCCTAATTGATAGAGAAAGGTCTGGTGGCAAGAAAAGTTGCGTATAGGAGGTTGTCAAGTGTTTTCGCTCGACGATTCCATTCATGGGTGGTTGGTTTGGCCCTTGTTCCTGTAACTCGAATCCTAGACTGGTATATCCCATTTTAGTTTTACACCATTGTGAACCTTACGCCTTTTTTACTCTCTGATAGATGTTCTCGGCATTGAAAAATCTACCTAAACTAAATCACACGTGTATATATGTTAACATTTAAGAGATATACAGTCAGGAAAATCAAGAGCAATGGTGATATATACGCGGATTAGACACCAAAAAAATAAACACTAAAAAAACGGCTACAATTTAAGGAATGTGTTTAGTGACGTCATCAGATTCCTAATTGATGGAGAAAGGTCTGGTGGCAAGAAAGGCATCTTCCAGGAGGTTTTCAAGTGTTTTCGCTCGACGATTCCATTCTTGGGTGGTTGGTTTGGCCCCTGTTCATGTAACTCGAATCCTCGCCCGGTATATCCCATTTTAGTTTTAAACCATTGTGAATATTACGCCATTTTTACTCTCTGATCGAGGTTCTCGGCTTTGAAAAATCTTTGTAAACTAAATCACACGTGTAGATGTGAACATTTAAGATATATATAGTAAAGAAAATCAAGAGCAATGGTGATATATATGCGGATTAGTCACCAAAAAATAAACACTAAAAATGGCTACAATTTACGGAATGTGTTTAGTGACGGCATCAGATTCTTAATTGATGGAGAAAAGTTTGGTGGCAAGAAAAGCTGCTTCCAGGAGGTTGTCGAGTGTGTTCGCTCGACTATTCCATTATGTGAGGTTGGTTACGCCCTTGTTCCTGTAACTTGAATCCTAGCCCGGTATATCCAATTTTAGTTTTACACCATTATGAACCTTGCCTTTTTTACTCTCTCATCCAGGTTCTCGGCATTGAAAAATCTTCGTAAACTAAATCACACGTGTATATGTTGACATTTAAGAGTTATACAGTCAAGAAAATCAAGAGAAATGGTGATATATATGCGGATTAGACACCAAAAAATAAACACTCAAAAAATGGCAATAATTTAAGGAATGTGTTTAGTGACGGCATCAGATTTCTAATTGATTGAGGAAGGTTTGGTGGCAAGAAAAGCTGTTTCAAGGAGGTTGTCAAGTTTTCGCTCGATGATCCCATTCTTGGGTGGTTGGTTTGGCCCTTGTTCCGGTAACTCGAATCCTAGCCCGGTATATCCCATTTTAGTTTTACACCATTGTGAACCTTACGCCTTTTTTACTCTCTGATCGTGATTCTCGGCATTGAAAAATCTTCGTAAACTAAATTACACGTATGTATTTGGAAAATTAAGAGATATATACAGTAAAAAAAATCAAGAGCAATGGTGATATTTATGCGGATTAGACACGAAAAAATGGCTACAATTTAAGAAATGTGTTTAGTGACGGCATCAGATTCCTAATTGATGGAGAAAGGTCTGGTGGTAAGAAAAGCTACGTATAGGAGGTTGTCAAGTGATTTCGCTCGACGATTCCATTCTTGGGTGGTTGGTTTGGCCCTTGTTCCTGTAACTCGAATCCAATCCCGATATATCTCATTTTCGTTTTTCACCATTGTGAATCTTACGCCTTTTTTACTCTCTGATCGATGTTCTCAGCATTGAAAAATCTTCCTAAACCAAATCATACGTGTATATGTCAACATTTAAGAGATATACATTCAGGAAAATCAAGAGGAATGGTGATATATATGCGGATTAGACACCAAAAAAATAAACACTCAAAAAACGGCTACAATTCAAGGAATGTGTTTAGTGACGTCATCAGATTCCTAATTGATGAAGAAAGGTCTTGTGGAAAGAAAAGCTTCTTCCAGGAGGTTGTCAAGTGTTTTCGCTCGATGATTCCATTCTTGGTTGTTTGTTTTGCCCTTGTTCTTGTAACTCGAATCCTCGACCGGTATATCCCATTTTAGTTTTACACCATTGTGAACATTACGCCATTTTAACTCTCTGATCGAGGTTCTCGACATTGAAAAATCTTCGTAAACTAAATCACACGTGTATATGTGGACATTTAAGAGATATATAGTAAAGAAAACCATGAGCAATGGTGATATATATGCAGATAAGACACCAAAAAATAAACACTAAAAAAATGGCTATAATTTAAGGAATGTGTTTAGTGATGGCACCAGATTCCTAATTGATGGAGAAAGGTCTGGTGGCAAGAAAAGCTGCCTCTAGGAGGTTGTCGAGTGTTTCTGCTCGACGATTCCATTATGGGAGGTTGGTTTCGCCCTTGTTCCTGTAACTCGAATCCTAGCCCGGTATATCCCATTTTAGTTTTACACCATTGTGAACCTTGCCTTTTTTACTCTCTGATCGAGGTTCTCGGCATTGAAAAATCTTCGTAAACCAAATCACACGTGTATATGTTGACATTTAAGAGTTATACAATCAAGAAAATCAAGAGCAATGGTGATATATATGCGGATTAGACACCAAAAAATAAACACTCAAAAAATGGCAATAACTTAAGGAATGTGTTTAGTGACGGCATCAGATTTCTAATTGATTGAGGAAGGTTTGGTGGCAAGAAAAGCTGTTTCAAGGAGGTTGTCAAGTTTTCGCTCGATGATTCCATTATTGGGTGGTTGGTTTGGCCCTTGTTCCGATAACTCGAATCCTATCCCGGTATATCCCTTTTTAGTTTTACACCATTGTGATCCTTACGCCTTTTTTACTCTCTGATCGAGATTCTCGGCATTGAAAATTCTTCGTAACCTAAATTACACGTATATATTTGGACATTTAAGAGATATATACAGTAAAGAAAATCAAGAGCAATGGTGATATTTATGCGGATTAGACACCAAAAAAATAAACTTTCAAAAAATGGCTACAATTTAAGGAATGTGTTTAGTAACGTCATCAGATTCCTAATTGATGAAGAAAGGTCTGGTGGAAAGAATAGCTTTTTCCAGGAGGTTGTCGAGTGTTTTCGCTCAACGATTCCAGTCTTGGTGGTTGGTTTGGCCCTTGTTCCTGTAACTCGAATCCTCGCCCGGTATATCCCATCTTAGTTTTACACCTTTGTGAACATTACGCCATTTTTACTCTCTGATCGAGGTTCTCGACATTGAAAAATATTCGTAAACTAAATCACACGTGTATATGTGGACATTTAAAAGATATACAGAAAAGAAAATCAAGAGCAATGGTGATATATATGCGGATAAGACACCAAGAAATACACACTAAAAAATGGCTATAATTTAAGGAATCTGTTTTGCGACGGCACCAGATTCCTAATTGATGGAGAAAGGTCTGGTGGGAAGAAAAGCTGCTTCCAGGAGGTTGTCGAGTGTTTTTGCTCGACGATTCCTTTATGGGAGGTTGGTTTCGCCCTTGTTCCTGTAACTCGAATCCTAGCCCGGTATATCCCATTTTAGTTTTACACCATTGTTTACATTGCCTTTTTTACTCTCTGATCGAGGTTCTCGGCATTGAAAAATCTCCGTAAACTAAATCACACGTGTATATGTTGACATTTAAGAGTTATACAGTCAAGAAAATCAAGAACAATGGTGATATATATGCGGATTAGACACCAAAAAATAAACACTCAAAAAATGGCTATAATTTAAGGAATGTGGTTAGTGACGACACCAGATTCCTAATTGATGGAGGAAGGTTTGGTGGCAAGAAAAGCTGTTTCTAGGAGGTTGTCAAGTTTTCACTAATGATTCCATTCTTGCGAGATTGGTTTGGCCCTTGTTCCTGAAACTCGAATCCTAGCCCGTTATATCCCATTTTAGTTTTACACCATTGTGAACCTTACGCCTTTTTAATCTCTGATCGAGGTTCTCGACATTGAAAAATCTTCGTAAACTAAACAACACGTGTATATGTTGACATTTAAGAGATATTCAGTGAAGAAAATCAAGAGCAATGGTGATATATATGCGGATTAGACACCAAAAAATAAACACTAAAAAAAAGGCTACAATTTAAGGATTGTGTTTAGTGACGGCATCGGATTCCTAATTGATGGAGAAAGGTCTGGTGGTAAGAAAAGCTGCTTTCAGGAGGCTGTCGAGTGTTTTTACTCGACGATTCCATTATGGGAGGTTGGTTTCGCCCTTGTTCCTGTAACTCGAATCCTATCCCGGTATATCCCATTTTAGTTTTACACCATTGTGAACCTTGCCTTTTTTACTCTCTGATCGAGGTTCTCGGCATTGAAAAATCTTCGTAAGCTAAATCACACGTGTAGATGTTGATATTTAAGAGTTATACAGTCAAGAATATCAAGAGCAATGGTGATATATATGCGGATTAGACACCAAAAATTAAACACTAAAAAAATGGCAATAATTTAAGGAATGTGTTTAGTGACGGCATCAGATTTCTAATTGATTGAGGATGGTTTGGTGGCAAGAATAGTTGGTTCAAGGAAGTTGTCAAGTTTTCGCTCGATGATTCCTTTCTTGGGTGGTTGGTTTGGCCCTTGTTCCGGTAACTCGAATCCTAGCCCGGTATATCCCATTTTCGTTTTACACCATAGTGAACCTTACGCCTTTTTTACTCTCTGATCGAGATTCTCGGCATTGAAAAATC
Source organism: Helianthus tuberosus (assembly GCA_030545235.1). Classification (NCBI taxonomy): domain Eukaryota; kingdom Viridiplantae; phylum Streptophyta; class Magnoliopsida; order Asterales; family Asteraceae; genus Helianthus; species Helianthus tuberosus. The sequence continues at coordinate 30,402 of JARYGA010020196.1, read as the reverse complement.
TTCGTAAACTAAATTACACGTATATATTTGGACATTTAAGAGATATATACAGTAAAGAAAATCAAGAGAAATGGTGATATTTATGCGGATTAGACACCAAAAAATGGCTACAATTTATGGAATGTGTTTAGTGACGGCATCAAATTCCTAATTGATGGAGAAAGGTCTGGTGGCAAGAAAAGCTGCGTATAGGAGGTTGTCAAGTGTTTTCGCTCGACGATTCCATTCTTGGGTTGTTGGTTTAGCCCTTGTTCCTGTAACTCATATCCTAACCCGGTATATCCCATTTTAGTTTTCCATCATTGTGAATCTTACGCCTTTTTTACTCTTTGATCGATGTTCTCAGTATTGAAAAATCTTCCTAAACCAAATCATACGTGTACATGTTGACATTTAAGAGATATACAGTCTCGTTAATCTAGAGCAATGGTGATATATATGCGGATTAGAAACCAAAAAATAAACACTCAAAAAAATGGCAACAATTTAAGGAATGTTTTTAGTGACGGCATCAGATTCCTAAGTGATGGAGAAAAGTCTAGTGGCAAGAAAAGCTTCTTCGAGGAGGTTGTCGAGTGTGTTCGCTCGACTATTCCATTATGGGAGGTTGGTTTCGCCCTTGTTCCTGTAACTTGAATCCTAACCCGGTATATCCCATTTTAGTTTTACACCATTGTGAACCTTGCCTTTTTTACTCTCTGATCGAGGTTCTCGACATTGAAAAATCTTCGTAAACTTAATCACACGTGTATATGTTGATATTTAAGAGTTATACAGTCAAGAAAATCAAGAACAATGGTGATATATATGCACATTAGACAGCAAAAAATAAACACTCAAAAAATGGCTATAATTTAAGGAATGTGGTTAGTGACGACATCAGATTCCTAATTGATGGAGGAAGGTTTGATGGCAAGAAAAGCTGTTTCCAGGAGGTTGTCAAGTTTTCACTGATGATTCCATTCTTGCGAGATTGGTTTGGCACTTGTTCCGGAAACTCGAATACTAGCCCGTTATATCCCATTTTAGTTTTACACCATTGTGAAACTTACGCCTTTTTTAATCTCTGATCGAGGTTCTCGACATTGAAAAATCTTCATAAACTAAATAACACGTGTATATGTTGACATTTAAGAGATATTCGGTGAAGAAAATCAAGAGCAATGGTGATATATATGTGGAATAGACACCAAAAAATAAACACTCAAAAAACGGCTACAATTTAAGGATTGTGTTTAGTGACGGCATCAGATTCCTAATTGATGGAGAAAGGTCTGGTGATAAGAAAAGCTGCTTCCAGGAGGTTGTCGAGTGTTTTTGCTCGACGATTCCATTATGGGAGGTTGGTTTTGCCCTTGTTGCTGTAACTCGAATCCTATCCCGGTATATCCCATTTTAGTTTTACACCATTGTGAACCTTGCCTGTTTTACTCTCTAATCGATGTTCTCGGCATTGAAAAATCTTCGTAAACTAAATCACACGTGTATATGTTGATATTTAAGAGTTATACAGTCAAGAATATCAAGAGCAATGGTGATATATATGCGGATTAGACACCAAAAATTAAACACTAAAAAAATGGCAATAATTTAAGGAATGTGTTTAGTGACGGCATCAGATTTCTAATTGATTGAGGAGGGTTTGGTGGCAAGAAAAGCTGTTTCAAGGAGGTTGTCAAGTTTTCGCTCGATGATTCCTTTCTTGGGTGGTTGGTTTGGCCCTTGTTCCGGTAACTCGAATCCTTGCCCGGTATATCCCATTTTAGTTTTACACCATAGTGAACCTTACGCCTTTTTTACTCTCTGATCGAGATTCTCGGCATTGAAAATTCTTCGTAAACTAAATTACACGTATATATTTGGACATTTAAGAGATATATATTGTAAAGAAAATCAAGAGAAATGGTGATATTTATGCGGATTAGACACCAAAAAATGGCTACAATTTAAGGAATGTGTTTAGTGACGGCATCGGATTCCTAATTGATGGAGAAAGGTCTGGTGGCAAGAAAAGCTGCGTATAGGAGGCTGTCAAGTGTTTTCGCTCGACGATTCCATTATTGGGTGGTTGGTTTAGCCCTTGTTCCTGTAACTCGAATCCTAGCCCGATATATCCCATTTTAGTTTTCCACCATTGTGAATCTTACGCCTTTTTTACTCTTTGATCGATGTTCTCAGTATTGAAAAATCTTCCTAAACCAAATCATACGTGTATATGTTGACATTTAAGTGATATACAGTCAGGTTAATCAAGAGCAATGGTGATATATATGCGGATTAGACACCAAAAAATAAACACTCAAAAAAATGGCTACAATTTAAGGAATGTGTTTAGTGACGTTATCAGAATCCTAATTGATGGAGAAAAGTCTGGTGGCAAAAAAAGCTGCTTTGAGGAGGTTGTCGAGTGTGTTCGCTCGACTATTCCATTATGGGAGGTTGGTTTCGCCCTTGTTCCTGTAACTTGAATCCTAACCCGGTATATCCCATTTTAGTTTTACACCATTGTGAACCTTGCCTTTTTTACTCTCTGATCGAGGTTCTCGGCATTGAAAAATCTTCGTAAACTAAATCACACGTATATGTTGACATTTAAGAGTTATACAGTCAAGAAAATCAAGAACAATGGTGATATATATGCGGATTAGACACCAAAAAATAAACACTCAAAAAATGGCTATAATTTAAGGAATGTGGTTAGTGACGACATCAGATTCCTAATTGATGGAGTAAGGTTTGGTGGCAAGAAAAGTTGTTTCCAGGAGGTTGTCAAGTTTTCACTGATGATTCCATTCTTGCGAGATTGGTTTGGCCCTTGTTCCGGAAACTCGAATCCTAGCCCGTTATATCCCATTTTAGTTTTACACTATTGTGAACCTTACGCCTTTTTTAATCTCTGATCGAGGTTTTCGACATTGAAAAATCTTCGTAAACTAAATAACACGTGTATATGTTGACATTTAAGAGATATTCAGTGAAAAAAATCAAGAGCAATGGTGATATATATGCGGATTAGACACCAAAAGATAAACACTCAAAAAACGGCTACAATTTAAGGATTGTGTTTAGTGACGGCATCAGATCCCTAATTGATGGAGAAAGGTCTGGTGGTAAGAAAAGCTGCTTCGAGGAGGTTGTCGAGTGTTTTTGCTCGATGATTTCATTATGGGAGGTTGGTTTCGCTCTTGTTCCTGTAACTCGAATCCTAGCCCGGTATATCCCATTTTAGTTTTACACCATTGTGAACCATGCCTTTTTTACTCTCTGATCGAGGTTCTCGGCATTGAAAAATCTTCGTAAACTAAATTACATGTGTATATGTTGATATTTAAGAGTTATACAGTCAAGAATATCAAGAGCAATGGTGATATATATGCGGATTAGACACAAAAAATTAAACACTAAAAAAATGGCAATAATTTAAGGAATGTGTTTAGTGACGGCATCAGATTTCTAATTGATTGAGGAAGGTTTGGTGGCAAGAAAAGTTGTTTCAAGGAGGTTGTCAAGTTTTCGCTCGACGATTCCATTCCTGGGTGGTTGGTTTGGCGCTTGTTCCTGTAACTCGAATCCCAGCCCGTTATATCACATTTTAGTTTTACCCCATTGTGAACCTTACAACATTTTTACTCTCTGATCAAGGTTCCCGGCATTGAAAAAATCTTCGTAAACTAAATCACACGTGTATATGTGGACATTTAAGATATATACAGTAAAGAAAATCAAGAGCAATGGTGATATATATGCGGATTAGACACCAAAAAATAAACACTAAAAAAATGGCTACAATTTAAGGAATGTGTTTAGTGACGGCATCAGATTCCAAATTGCTGGAGAAAGGTCTGGTGGCAAGAAAAGCTGCGTATAGGAGGTTGTTAAGTGTTTTCGCTCGAGGATTCCATTCTTGGGTTGTTGGTTTGGCCCTTGTTCCTGTAACTCGAATCCTAGCCCGGTATATCCCATTTTAGTTTTAAACCATTGTGAACCTTACGACTTTTTTACGCTCTGATCGATGTTCTCGGCAATGAAAAATCTTCCTAAACTAAATCACACGTGTATATGTTGACATTTAAGAGATATAAAGTTAAGAAAATCAAGAGCAATGGTGACATATATGCGGATTGGACACCAAAAAATAAACACTCAAAAAATGGCTACAATTTAAGGAATGTGTTTAATGACGGCATTAGATTCCTAATTGATGGAGAAAGGTCCGGTGGTAAGAAAAGCCGCTTCCAGGAGGTTGTCAAGTATTCACTTGATGATTCCATTCTTGGTAAACTAAATCACACGTGTATATGTGGACATTTAAGATATATACAGTAAAGAAAATCAAGAGCAATGGTGATATATATGCGGATTAGACACCAATAAATAAACACTCAAAAATGGCAATAATTTAAGGAATGTGTTTTGTGACGACATCAGATTCCTAATTGATGGAGGAAGGTTTGGTGGCAAGAAAATATGTTTCCAGGAGGTTGTCAAGTATTCACTTGATGATTCCATTCTTGGGTGGTTGGTTTGGCCCTTGTTCCGGTAACTCAAATCCTAGCCCGGTATATCCCATTTTAGTTTTACACCATTGTGAACATTACGCCTTTTTTACTCTCTGATCGAGGTACTCGGCATTGAAAAATCTTCGTAAACTAAATCACATGTGTATATGTGGACATTTAAGAGATATAGAGTTAAGAAAATCAAGAGCAATGGTGACATATATGCGGATCGGACACCAAAAAATAAACACTCAAAAAATGGCTACAATTTAAGGAATGTGTTTAGTGACGGCATCAGATTCCTAATTGATAGAGAAAAGTCTGGTGGCAAGAAAGCTGCTTCCAGGAGGTTGCCGAGTGTGTTCGCTCGACTATTCCATTATGGGAGGTTGGTTTCGCCCTTGTTCCTGTAACTTGAATCCTAGCCCGGTATATCCCATTTTAGTTTTACACCATTGTGAACCTTGCCTTTTTTACTCTCTGATCGACGTAAACTAAATCACACGTGTATATGTTGACATTTAAGAGTTATACAGTCAAGAAAATCAAGAGAAATGGGGATATATATGCGGATTAGACACCAAAAAATAAACACTCAAAAAATGGCAATAATTTAAGGAATGTGTTTAGTGACGGCATCGGATTTCTAATTGATTGAGGAAGGTTTCGTGGCAACAAATGCTGTTTCAAGGAGGTTGTCAAGTTTTCGCTCGATGATTCCATTCTTGGGTGGTAGGTTTGGCCCTTGTTCCGGTAACTCGAATCCTAGCCCGGTATATCCCATTTTAGTTTTACACCATTGTGAATCTTACGCCTTTTTTACTCTCTGATCGATGTTCTCAGCATTGAAAAATCTTCATAAACCAAATCATACGTGTATATGTTGACATTTAAGAGATATACAGTCAGGAAAATCAAGAGGAATGGTGATATATATGCGGATTAGACACCAAAAAAAAATAAACACTCAAAAAACGGCTACAATTTAAAGAATGTGTTTAGTGACGTCATCAGAATGATTTTCAATTTTGTGATTGGACCTATATCTATTAAAGGTTGACACAAATAGAACTATCAGTTATAACATGTGACCCTAACATATATCAAATGCTATCACATGAAACTGCAGTAATTCACACGTGTTTGTTTATGTGCGACTAACAAACTCTTGTTTCAATGCAACTTGTTATCGAACAACTGAATTAATCACATGAACACAGTTCTGATGTAATCAGAAAACAATCACTTCAAGCTAGATTACGTGTATTGATTCAAGCGAAATCATCAATCATATCATACTTTCAAGCGATATCATCAAACAAATTCTTACTTCAAGCGAAATCCTCAATTTCGCTTCAAACTCTCAAGCGAAATCAGATCTAAAATGTTGATTTCAAGCGAGAGCCATATGACATCAGCAAACACGAACAACATTCAAGCGAATCCATGACTTTCATCCATTTTTAAGTTGATTTTCAATCGGAAATTTTCCAGGATTTGTTAATACATGTAAACGCACAATATATGTGAATTTTGACCAATTTTAACCGCGAAAAATTTTTAGATTTGAAAAAGAATGGTGTAGAAACAGAAATCGTGGTGAAAACCGGCTGTTTTTGGCAAGAACTCCTCGTCCTGAGCTCTGATACCAATTATAGGATCGGATTCCGACCCGAACGAGTCGTTTGGAAGAGTTCTAGTCCATTTCAGAGGCGGAAACTAAGAAACGGACAATGAAACAGCTTGTTTCACACTTTAATCTTCTTGTATATTAATTTGACAACCTTTACATTCAGAAGATAAACCGGCAGCACTTCGGTATAATTCTCAGACCAATGTTCGAACTGTTACAAATGAAATCTCAACTAGCATATTTATAGCAAACATGATTTCGCTTGAAGCACTTGAAGCGATACCCTTCAAGCGAAATCTTCATGTAAACATATTACAATTTGAAGCGAAACCTATAAAGATCTTTTGTCTTGAAGCGAAAACATCCAACAATCGTGTAATCTGTTTTGTCTTTTTGTGAGGATGATAACATTCTAATTCCATCTTCATGCATTATCACGTCAATATGTAGTGTGATGTCACTAGTGATGTCACATGATGATGTCACTAGTGACATCATGCCTGATAAGATCCGCACCGAACCCGAGACTCGATACAAGACGAAGACGACAGATGTGTGCACCAACAGACTCCCCCTCAGATGTTGACGAGTCTTAAGTGTCGAGTCTTCTCAATCTTCAGTCTTTATCAGTCTTTGGACTTCCTTCAGGATCTCTACCTCGCTCTATTCTATCTCCAATTCTCTCTCTCTCTAATAGACTCCCCCTCAAAACATGCTGGGATCGTAGTCTGGCTTTTACAGAATTTCAGAATCCTCAGGTATCGGAACCTGGCACTCTATCTGCTATCCTGCACATCCTCTACCCAAAAATAAGATTCACAAGAATAAAATATTTAACAATTTATCAAATTTCATGCACCAACACTGACTCTTCTCCAATCAATATACAATCAAACATTAACAATGATCATTTAACGAATTTTTATCTCTGAAAAACTTTTCAATCAAATTTTCCCAAACCTGTTCGTCATGTTCAGCACTTGAAATTTTGAAATTCAGCTCTTCAACGTCAGTTGTCTAAAATCTTTTTGAATTTTTTTCAAAATTTATGCTAAAACATACCGAAAATCTTTTTGGATTTTTTGAAATAACAGAAATAAAATGCAGAAATGAACTATTTACATACAATATTTTTGTGAGTTTGTGTAAGAGGATCATATCAGTTTTTGAGACAAATCACCAACACCGTTAAGCTTCAAACATCTTAAGTTCTAAACAATTCACTTAGATTGTCAGTATACTGATCCACTTAAATTTTCACACAAAGTTCAACTGCTTCGAGATACGAATTAGTGTTTTAGGACTTAAACATCTACATGTGTCCCACCTCAGTATATACTCCCGTATCCAGACCCCAATATTCAGTCTTACAGGTGAGTATACCACAGATGATATCTGTAAGGGGAATAAATTATGCAACCGTGATAGCTCAGGTCAGAACTTCCGTTCAGCAGAGAGCCTAGTTGACTTTTAGGAGTGTCCCCTTTAGAGGATCTTTTGTATTACAACAGCCATGATTAGCATTTTTCAATGTTTCATCATTTTTTAGCTAAGGGTGGTGCTATATTTCAAGCAAGCAGAAAGTATTCTCCGGGGACTAGGCCATTGCTTCCGCAAAATCAGAAGTCCCGGGATAATACCCCAGATATCACTGAGCATAAAGACCTAGTATCTCAGAATAAGGGACCTTTCAAACGAGATTTCAGGGGTTACCTATATATCCTGGAGGTGTTCCCCACTTAGACGTAAGTAAATTTTATATTTATATCTCGTCACAATTTACTAAATGTGCAAAAACCTACTGGCATATCCGCAGTGAGATTGTTTATCACATTTTTACTTTACATTTCTTTAGCATGTTGTGACAGTCCACTGATGTACTATCATTTCCTCTATTCACAACAAAACTCATTTTTGAATTTTATCATGTTTTTGTCTTTTTCAAATTTTCAAATGTTTTTGGATTTTCTGAAAATTTTTTACTCCCCCTAAAATACAAACACATGAAAGGAAATTTGAAAACAAACTATACAGAAAGTGACAACTGATATCAAATCACCTCAATTCGCCATCCACTAGGCATAAACAATTAGAACTCCCCCTTACACAAAACTATTTTCTCATAATGATTTCAAAACACTTAAGTTTGTTTTAACCAAAATGATTTTTCCGGAAAATAGGTTTTGTTGATTTTACCACTTGTAAAGTTAGGGGTTCGGTTCATCTCAATCATTTGTAGAAAATCAAGTACAATTTAATGTCCCTGATTTACCACTTGTAAGTTCGAAATATCACTTTCGTGAATTTCTCAAGAAATGTGCCGATTCCTACTCCACACTTACCAACCTGGGAGTTCCGGCAAGTCCTGCTTTTCAAAAATACATTTAACATGATAAAGAATGATGCCGATTCATGATCCACGATTACCAACTTGGGATCTCCGGCAAGTCATACTTAACCTGTAAAATGCTAACAATTTTAAGAACTTTTCATATAAACTCATAAAACATGAATGATGCCGATTCCTGATCCACGATTACAAACTTGGGATCTCCGGCAATTCACAATCTGTAAAATTTAACAAACTTTAAGATTCAATCACACAATCAATCACTAAGAAAGATGCCGATTCCTGATCCGCAATTACAAACTTGGGATCTCCGGCAAGTCAGGTTTTTCAGTGAAAGAAAATATCCACCCAAGCCTGACCAGCCTTGGGTGTAGCCTTCTCAACTTCACTAAGGGTTGGGCTATAAGTTGCCTTCTTTGTAGCATAAAACTCCTTTACCCCTTTAACCTTCCCATCAATCATTTTACCAATCATTTTTTTTACGTTTCCATTAAACGCTTTCTCAACATCAAATTCTTTCTGTTCAGAATAGAATTGATTTGAGATCTCAACTTTCCCAACTTTTGATTTAAAATATTCAGTCCTCAATGATGGAAAGTTCTCATCATCCATTGGAGGAACTGAGTTTTCACTTTTTAGCTCAACTTGTGGCTCCTCTGATTTTGTTGAATCAGATTCATCGCCAGATTTTACCTCTGATTTCTTAACAACCCAAGCTTGGTTGCCAAGATTTCCCCTTTTCTTGTAAAATCTTTTTGAACATTCACCAACTTCATATGTAGAATTTTTAAACACTTTGAACTTTTCAGTTGGTGGTTCAGTTTTGTCAACAATAACTTCTTTTAGTTTTTGTGAGACTCCCTGTTTTGTTTTTGTTGCTTGGGGACAGTTCCATGCAATATGACCAACTTCATTGCATCTGTAACAGGTTCTTGTCTCCTTTCTTTGATAAGCTTCATTCTTCACTTTCTTTGCAAGAAATTCTGTGTTTGATTGCTTCCAGAATGAGCTTTTTGATTCTTCTTCATGGCTAGTTCCTGCAACATATTTTGTATTTGTTTTAGAAATTTTCTCATTTTTATAATTTTCAGGTGGAATAAAACCAAGTCCTTTCTTTTTGAGCTTACTATTGTGGTTTAGTTTCTTTTGAAAACCAGAACCAGAATTGTAACATTTTTTCTTGTTTAACCGTTGTTGAACTCTTGAAGTGTATTTTTTAGGTTTTCCAGTAGGATTTAAATCTTTAATTTCAGAAATATTGATTTTTGTCATTTTGAAAACCTTTTTAATCATGTCAAATCGAACACTTCTAATTGGGAATTCTTTATCAAAATATAATTTGTCAGAATCATTCAAAGTATATGCAACTTCAAATGTTTCGTCATTCAAATTAGATTTTGACAACAAAAATTCTTTACTATAAACCCGTTTTCCCGACGACTTTGAATTCTTTTCGGACGAACTCGAACTCCCGACTGACTGACTGACACGAACTTTCGGACTCGGACTTTGACTCTGACTCCTCATCCTTATCCAACACCTGATCGACCACTCGTTTTATCAGTTCGGACTCATGATCTGTGTCGGACGCTGTGAACGTGACATCAATATTGTCTGGTAACACATCGATTAACTCGGATTCTAGCTTAATATTGACTGCCTTTTGGACTTGTTCCTCATTCGGTTTTCTAGGCGAATACCCTTCCCAAATTGGAGGCGGACACTTGTTATAACAGACGTTCTGTTTCTTACCAGTATCCGTTTTCTTCTTTGATTTCTTGTCTTTTTCTTCATCTTTAAACGCCTCGAAACCTGCAACAGTAGGGTAAATTCTATCAATTATATAATCACAACTTGTATAACTTTTCAGCAATCGTCTAATTCTTTCATTTTCTACTTTTTCACCATCTAACTCTTGCTTCCATTTAGCACATTCTTCGATGTAAAAATTTATCTCTTTTTGCTTCGACATCATTGTTGCATTCAACATCTTCAAAGCAGCTTCTCTTTCTGAATTAGTTTTCTGCAAACTATTCACTGTTCTGTTCAATATATCGTATGATTCTTTCACATTCTTTAAATCAAACACCAACTTTTCTTTCATCTTCTCTGAATCACTAAACCTCTCATCTTTTTCTTCACATTGTTTGCAAGATTCCAAACATGTGAGACATGGTTTTGTGACTTCAACAATTTTTTCAATCTCCACAATCTTTTCAACTTCAACCACTTTTTCCACTTCAACAATCTTCTCAACAACTTTGACTTCCTTCATTACTTTTGCAGCTTTCTCCTCTTTCAGTTTCTTCAATTTTTCTGCAAAATAAAATTCAAAAGCATCAGAAGATAAATGAGTTTTTCCAACCTTTATCTGTTCAAGCTCTTCATCACTATCACTTGTCTCTGACGAACTGTTTTCAGATGAAACAGATCCTTCATCTTCACTTTTCTCATCATCAGATAACACTTCCATCCATTCCTTCAGCATTTCCGGCTTTCGAATAATATGAGCAATAAACGCTCCAACATTTGAATCAGCTGGAATGTACTTGTCCCAGCTAAATCCTTCAGGCAATTTCTCATCATCTTGATCCATGATGCCATAGTAAGCCTTTTTGTTTGCATCCTCGATCATTTTTCCATGAGCTGTTTGTGGCTCTTTTTGTTGATGTGGTTGATGAGTGGTTTGCTGATAAATGGTCTTCCGATAATAATCATCTTTACCAACAGACTCCTTTGCTCCTCTCGGTTCCTGATTCTTGCACTCCCTTTTAAAATGGCCTTTCTCCCTGCAACGAAAACAAACAACTTTAGATTTATCAAATCCAAGATTAGAAAGATTTGCATCCAAAAAATCAGTTCTTCCTGTAACCAATCTAAATTTTTCTGCTCTCCTCAAAACGCTAGCTAAAGCCCATTTAATATCCATCAGTTCTAGCTCCTCTGCATCAATTTGGTCATAATCTTCCTTTGTGAGCATTGGATTGCCAATTCTTCCGGCAATTAACCCTTCATAAGACTCTAATGCAGTGACCAATAATCCTATATGATGCTTTACAACTTCTTCAGAATAATTTTGGCCATTTTGAAGATGTAGAGCTACATTGCACTGAAGTAGATGACCATTTCCAGTAGATGAACTTTGAACACTTGGAGGATTCACCGTTGAAAACCCACTAGTGTTGACTGATCCTTGACTGCTTGGTGTAGATTGATTTCCAGCACTAAATGCAGTTTGTATCTTTGGACTTGCTTCAGCAGTTTGAACATTTCCTTTATAATACAATTTGATATCTTGTTGATGAGTAGAACTGTTCATTCTAGCAATTTTCTGCTGCTCCAGATCCTGTGCCTCCAACTTCTCTATAAACTGACCAATCGACAATCTGCTAAACTGTCCAGAATTCTTCAGAATCATGAGATATGTACCCCATTCCTTTTGTGGTAAAGCGTCAGCAAGCTTTTCCACCCATTCTGCTGGAGTTTTAGTGATCTTCAACTGGGACATGGTGCGTACAAGATGACAGTATCTCTCAATGAGAGTCTTTGTAGTCTCACCAGGCATGCTTGTAAACAACTCAAACTCCTTCTTCAGTAATGCTGCTTTACTCTGGAGCATCTCTGTACTTCCTTCAAACTTCTTCTCAAGAGCTTTCCAAATCGAAAACGCATTTCCATCATGCTGAAGTAAAACAAATATATCCTCTGTTATAGCTTGCTGTAACAGACTTATCATCACTTTCTCTCCTTTATAACTTTCTCTCTCTTGATCTGAAAACTCCGAGATAATTTTATTAACATTCATAGCAGTCTGTGGTCTGATGTATGCTGTTTCAATACTTTCCCAAGCTCTCAGATGGTTTGCCTGAACCCAATTCTCAAAGCGATTCTTCCATCCATGATACTCCTCAATTCCCATAAGCTTCGGGGGTTTTTGCATTGTTCCGGTTTCGTTTTCTGCCTTCATGTTTTGAGCAATTGAAGCTGGAGTATTCGAGGGAGTAGCAAACGCGTTGTAGAACTCAGAATCCATTTTTAGCAACTTGAATCTCTTGTAGAAATCGACAAGTACCTTTACATTCAAACAACACACAATCAGTTTAAACGTTTATAAAAAAAACTGAAACAAACTGGTACTCAGACTGGCGATTTTTTGTGTGAACTGAACGTTGACCAACAGTACGAACTTCTAGGACCTGAATCGAAATCAAGTGACTTGACCCTTTGAAAACTTTGATCTCCGAACCGTACAAAACTTTCAAACTAGTCGATGACTTTAATACGCGATTTGGCTGACAAAACGACTGATCAAATCGTGCTTCAAACCTTGTGACCTTTCGAATATCAATTTGACTTCCACTTTCGACCAAACAAAAACAATCAAAATGAACAACAGTTTCAATCAATATCTAATATATTCATAACAAAACATCCGGATAATATCATATGCAAACCTTGTATAAAGCAATCTCATGACCAACTGACACAAACTCGTGAATTATATTCCCAACAAACTGACATACTTAAATGTCTATCACATGCATACTAAAATCGAGATATTCATGCAGACTTACCAACAATTGTCAACAAAATCAATTATCCAAATCATATAATTAGACCAAGCAACTATCACATGGGTCCTGACACATTTGATCAAATCGAAACAATATCACATGAACTATTTAATCACTATATTAAAATCATTTTTTTTATGTGACCGAGAATTTTATGCAATAAAATGACAAACAAACATAGGTAATATTTCACATGCTAAAGTAGTAAGTCGATGACAAAATGTATTCTATCGATGTGAGTGACTGACAACTTTGATCTGATCACATACAAAAATGATTTTCAATTTTGTGATTGGACCTATATCTATTAAAGGTTGACACAAATAGAACTATCAGTTATAACATGTGACCCTAACATATATCAAATGCTATCACATGAAACTGCAGTAATTCACACGTGTTTGTTTATGTGCGACTAACAAACTCTTGTTTCAATGCAACTTGTTATCGAACAACTGAATTAATCACATGAACACAGTTCTGATGTAATCAGAAAACAATCACTTCAAGCTAGATTACGTGTATTGATTCAAGCGAAATCATCAATCATATCATACTTTCAAGCGATATCATCAAACAAATTCTTACTTCAAGCGAAATCCTCAATTTCGCTTCAAACTCTCAAGCGAAATCAGATCTAAAATGTTGATTTCAAGCGAGAGCCATATGACATCAGCAAACACGAACAACATTCAAGCGAATCCATGACTTTCATCCATTTTTAAGTTGATTTTCAATCGGAAATTTTCCAGGATTTGTTAATACATGTAAACGCACAATATATGTGAATTTTGACCAATTTTAACCGCGAAAATTTTTTAGATTTGAAAAAGAATGGTGTAGAAACAGAAATCGTGGTGAAAACCGGCTGTTTTTGGCGAGAACTCCTCGTCCTGAGCTCTGATACCAATTATAGGATCGGATTCCGACCCGAACGAGTCGTTTGGAAGAGTTCTAGTCCATTTCAGAGGCGGAAACTAAGAAACGGACAATGAAACAGCTTGTTTCACACTTTAATCTTCTTGTATATTAATTTGACAACCTTTACATTCAAAAGATAAACCGGCAGCACTTCGGTATAATTCTCAGACCAATGTTCGAACTGTTACAAATGAAATCTCAACTAGCATATTTATAGCAAACATGATTTCGCTTGAAGCACTTGAAGCGATACCCTTCAAGCGAAATCTTCATGTAAACATATTACAATTTGAAGCGAAACCTATAAAGATCTTTTGTCTTGAAGCGAAAACATCCAACAATCGTGTAATCTGTTTTGTCTTTTTGTGAGGATGATAACATTCTAATTCCATCTTCATGCATTATCACGTCAATATGTAGTGTGATGTCACTAGTGATGTCACATGATGATGTCACTAGTGACATCATGCCTGATAAGATCCGCACCGAACCCGAGACTCGATACAAGACGAAGACGACAGATGTGTGCACCAACAGACTCCCCCTCAGATGTTGACGAGTCTTAAGTGTCGAGTCTTCTCAATCTTCAGTCTTTATCAGTCTTTGGACTTCCTTCAGGATCTCTACCTCGCTCTATTCTATCTCCAATTCTCTCTCTCTCTAATAGACTCCCCCTCAAAACATGCTGGGATCGTAGTCTGGCTTTTACAAAATTTCAGAATCCTCAGGTATCGGAACCTGGCACTCTATCTGCTATCCTGCACATCCTCTACCCAAAAATAAGATTCACAAGAATAAAATATTTAACAATTTATCAAATTTCATGCACCAACACTGACTCTTCTCCAATCAATATACAATCAAACATTAACAATGATCATTTAACGAATTTTTATCTCTGAAAAACTTTTCAATCAAATTTTCCCAAACCTGTTCGTCATGTTCAGCACTTGAAATTTTGAAATTCAGCTCTTCAACGTCAGTTGTCTAAAATCTTTTTGAATTTTTTTCAAAATTTATGCTAAAACATACCGAAAATCTTTTTGGATTTTTTGAAATAACAGAAATAAAATGCAGAAATGAACTATTTACATACAATATTTTTGTGAGTTTGTGTAAGAGGATCATATCAGTTTTTGAGACAAATCACCAACACCGTTAAGCTTCAAACATCTTAAGTTCTAAACAATTCACTTAGATTGTCAGTATACTGATCCACTTAAATTTTCACACAAAGTTCAACTGCTTCGAGATACGAATTAGTGTTTTAGGACTTAAACATCTACATGTGTCCCACCTCAGTATATACTCCCGTATCCAGACCCCAATATTCAGTCTTACAGGTGAGTATACCACAGATGATATCTGTAAGGGGAATAAATTATGCAACCGTGATAGCTCAGGTCAGAACTTCCGTTCAGCAGAGAGCCTAGTTGACTTTTAGGAGTGTCCCCTTTAGAGGATCTTTTGTATTACAACAGCCATGATTAGCATTTTTCAATGTTTCATCATTTTTTAGCTAAGGGTGGTGCTATATTTCAAGCAAGCAGAAAGTATTCTCCGGGGACTAGGCCATTGCTTCCGCAAAATCAGAAGTCCCGGGATAATACCCCAGATATCACTGAGCATAAAGACCTAGTATCTCAGAATAAGGGACCTTTCAAACGAGATTTCAGGGGTTACCTATATATCCTGGAGGTGTTCCCCACTTAGACGTAAGTAAATTTTATATTTATATCTCGTCACAATTTACTAAATGTGCAAAAACCTACTGGCATATCCGCAGTGAGATTGTTTATCACATTTTTACTTTACATTTCTTTAGCATGTTGTGACAGTCCACTGATGTACTATCATTTCCTCTATTCACAACAAAACTCATTTTTGAATTTTATCATGTTTTTGTCTTTTTCAAATTTTCAAATGTTTGTTTCACACTTTAATCTTCTTGTATATTAATTTGACAACCTTTACATTCAGAAGATAAACCGGCAGCACTTCGGTATAATTCTCAGACCAATGTTCGAACTGTTACAAATGAAATCTCAACTAGCATATTTATAGCAAACATGATTTCGCTTGAAGCACTTGAAGCGATACCCTTCAAGCGAAATCTTCATGTAAACATATTACAATTTGAAGCGAAACCTATAAAGATCTTTTGTCTTGAAGCGAAAACATCCAACAATCGTGTAATCTGTTTTGCCTTTTTGTGAGGAAGATAACATTCTAATTCCATCTTCATGCATTATCACGTCAATATGTAGTGTGATGTCACTAGTGATGTCACATGATGATGTCACTAGTGACATCATGCCTGATAAGATCCGCACCGAACCCGAGACTCGATACAAGACGAAGACGACAGATGTGTGCACCAACACACCATTGTGAACATTACGCCATTTTTACTCTCTGATCGAGGTTTTCGACATTGAAAAATCTTCATAAACTAAATCACACATGTATTTGTGGACATTTAAGAGATATACAGTAAAGAAAATCAAGAGCAATGGTGATATATATGCGGATAGGACACCAAAAAATAAACACTCAAAAAATGGCTATAATTTAAGGAATGTGTTTAGTGACGGCATCAGATTCCTAATTGATGGAGAAAGGTCTGGTGGCAAGAAAAGCTGCTTCCAGGAGGTTGTCGAGTGTTTTTGCTCAACGATTCCTTTATGGTAGGTTGGTTTCACCCTTGTTCCTGTAACTCGAATCCTAGCCCGGTATATCCCATATTAGTTTTACACCATTGTTTACATTGCCTTTTTTACTCTCGGATAGAGGTTCTCGGCATTGAAAAATCTTCGTAAACTAAATCACACGTCTATATGTTGACATTTAAGAGTTATACAGTCAAGAAAATCAAGAACAATGGTGATATATATGCGGATTAGACACCAAAAAATAAACACTTAAAAAATGGCTATAATTTAAGGAATGTGGTTAGTGACGACATCAGATTCCTAGTTGATGGAGGAAGGTTTGGTGGCAAGAAAAGCTGTTTCCAAGAGGTTATCAATTTTTCACTGATGATTACATTCTTGGGTGATTGGTTTGGCCCTTGTTCCGGTAACTCGAATCCTAGCCCGTTATATCCATTTTAGTTTTACACTATTGTGAACCTTACGCCTTTTTTAATCTTTGATCGAGGTTCTCGACATTGAAAAATCTTCGTAAACAAAATAACACGTGTAGATGTTGACATTTAAGAGATTTTCAGTGAAGAAAATCAAGAGCAATTGTGATATATATGTGGATTAGACACCAAAAAATAAACACTAAAAAAACGACTACAATTTAAGGATTGTGTTTAGTGACGGAATCAGATTCCTAATTGATGGAGAAGGGTCCGGTGGCAAGAAAAGCTACTTCCAGGAGGTTGTCAAGCGTTTTCGCTCGACGATTCCATTCTTGGGTGGTTGGTTTGGCGCTTGTTCCTGTAACTCGAATCCTATCCCGTTATATCACATTTTAGTTTTACCCCATTGTGAACCTTACAACATTTTTACTCTCTGATCAAGATTCCCGGCATTGAAAAAATCTTCGTAAACTAAATCACACTTGTATATGTGGAGATTTAAGATATATACAGTAAAGAAAATCAAGAGCAATGGTGATATATATGCGGATTAGACACCAAAAAATAAACACTAAAAAAATGGCTACAATTTAGGGAATGTGTTTAGTGACGGCATCAGATTCTAAATTGCTGGAGAAAGGTCTGGTGGCAATAAAAGCTGCGTATAGGAGGTTGTTAAGTGTTTTCGCTCGAGGATTCCATTCTTGGGTGGTTGGTTTGCCCTTGTTCCTGTAACTCGAATCCTAGCCTGGTATATTCCATTTTAGTTTTAAACCATTGTGAACCTTACGACTTTTTTACGCTCTGATCGATGTTCTCGGCAATGAAAAATCTTCCTATACTAAATCACACGTGCATATGTTGACATTTAAGAGATATAAAGTTAAGAAAATCAAGAGCAATGGTGACATATATGCGGATTGGACACTAAAAAATAAACACTCAAAAAATGGCTACAATTTAAGGAATGTGTTTAGTGACGGCATTAGATTCCTAATTGATGGAGAAAGGTCTGGTGGTAAGAAAATCTGCTTCCAGGAGGTTGTCAAGTATTCACTTGATGATTCCATTCTTGGTAAACTAAATCACACGTGTATATGTGGACATTTAAGATATATACAGTAAAGAAAATCAAGAGCAATGGTGATATATATGCGGATTAGACACCAATAAATAAACAATAAAAAATGGCAATAATTTAAGGAATGTGTTTTGTGACGACATCAGATTCCTAATTGATGGAGGAAGGTTTGTTGGCAAGAAAATCTGTTTCCAGGAGGTTGTCAAGTATTCACTTGATGATTCCATTCTTGGGTGGTTGGTTTGTCCCTTGTTCCGGTAACTCAAATCCTAGCCCGGTATATCCCATTTTAGTTTTACACCATTGTGAACATTACGCCTTTTTTACTCTCTGATCGAGGTACTCGGCATTGAAAAATCTTCGTAAACTAAATCACACGTGTATATGTGGACATTTAAGAGATATCGAGTTAAGAAAATCAAGAGCAATGGTGACATATATGCGGATTGGACACCAAAAAATAAAACTCAAAAAATGGCTACAATTGATGGAGAAAGGTCTGGTGGTAAGAAAAGCTGCTTCCAGGAGGTTGTCAAATGTATTCGCTCGACGATTCCATTTTGGGTAGTTGGTTTGGCCCTTGGTTCTTGTAACTCGAATCCTAGCCCGGTATATCCCATTTTAGTTTACACCATTGTGAGCCTTACGCCTTTTTTACTCTCTAATCGAGGTTCTTGGCATTGAAAAATCTTCATAAACTAAATCATACGTGTATAAGTTGATATTTAAGAGATATATAGTCAAGAAAATCAAGAGCAATGGTGATATATATGCGGATTGGACACCAAAAAATAAACACTTAAAAATGACTACAATTTAATGAATGTGTTTAGTGACGGCATCAGATTCCTAATTAATGGAGAAAGGTCTGGTGGCAAGAAAAGCTGCTTATAGGAGGTTGTCAAGTGTTTTTGCTTGACGATTCCATTCTTGGGTGGTTGGTTTGGCCCTTGTTCCTGTAACTCAAATCCTAGCCCGGTATATCCCATTTTAGTTTTACTCCATTGTGAACCTTACGCCATATTTACTCTCTGATCGAGGTTCTTGACATTGAAAAATCTTCGTAAACTAAATCACACGTGTATATGTGGACATTTAAGAGATGTATAATCTAGAAAATCAAGAGGAATGGTAATATATATGCGGATTAGACACCAAAAAATAAACACTAAAAAATGGCTACAATTTAAGGAATGTGTTTAGTGACGACATCAGATTCCTAATTGATGGAGAAAGGTCTGGTGGCAAGAAAAGCTGATTCCAGGAGGTTGTCAAGTGTTTTCGCTCGACAATTCCATGCTTGGGTGGTTGGTTTAGCCCATGTTCCTGTAAATCGAATCCTAGCCAGTATATCCGATTTTAGTTTTACACCATTGTAAACCTTACGCCTTTTCTACTCTCTGATCGAGGTTCTCGTCATTGAAAAATCTTCGTAAACTAAATCACACATGTATATGTTGACATTTAAGAGATATACAGTCAAAAAATAAAGAGCAATGGTGATATATATGCGGATTAGACACCAAAAAATAAACACTCAAAAAATGGCTACAATTTAAGGATTGTGTTTAGTGACGGCATCAGATTCCTAATTGATGGAGAATGGTCTTGTGGGAAGAAAAGCTGCTTCCAGGAGGTTGTCAAGTGTTTTCGCTCGACGATTCCATTCTTGGGTGGTTAGTTTGGCCTTTGTTCTTGTAACTAGAATCCTTGCCCGGTATATCCCATTTTAGTTTTACACCATTGTGAGCCTTACGCCTTTTTTACTATCTAATCGAGGTTCTCGGCATTGAATGTCCTTCGTAAACAAAATCACACGTGTATAGGTTGACATTTAAGAGATATACAGTCAAGAAAATCAAGAGCAATGGTGATATATATGCAGATTGGACACCAAAAAATAAATACTCAAACAATGGCTACAATTTAAGGAATGTGTTTAGTGAGGCTTCAGATTCCTAATTGATAGAGAAAGTTCTGGTGGTAAGAAAAGCTTCTTATAGGAGGTTATCAATTGTTTTCGCTCGACGATTCCATTCTTGGGTGGTTGGTTTGGAACTTGTTCCTTTAACTCGAATCCTAGCCCGGTATATCCCATTTTGGTTTTACACCATTGTGAACCTTACGCATTTTTTATTCTCTGATCGAGGTTCTCGGCATTGAAAAATCTTCGTAAACTAAATCACACGTGTATATGTGGACATTTAAGAGATATCGAGTTAAGAAAATCAAGAGCAATGGTGACATATATGCGGATTGGACACCAAAAAATAAAACTCAAAAAATGGCTACAATTGATGGAGAAAGGTCTGGTGGTAAGAAAAGCTGCTTCCAGGAGGTTGTCAAATGTATTCGCTCGACGATTCCATTTTGGGTAGTTGGTTTGGCCCTTGGTTCTTGTAACTCGAATCCTAGCCCGGTATATCCCATTTTAGTTTACACCATTGTGAGCCTTACGCCTTTTTTACTCTCTAATCGAGGTTCTTGGCATTGAAAAATCTTCATAAACTAAATCATACGTGTATAAGTTGATATTTAAGAGATATATAGTCAAGAAAATCAAGAGCAATGGTGATATATATGCGGATTGGACACCAAAAAATAAACACTTAAAAATGACTACAATTTAATGAATGTGTTTAGTGACGGCATCAGATTCCTAATTAATGGAGAAAGGTCTGGTGGCAAGAAAAGCTGCTTATAGGAGGTTGTCAAGTGTTTTTGCTTGACGATTCCATTCTTGGGTGGTTGGTTTGGCCCTTGTTCCTGTAACTCAAATCCTAGCCCGGTATATCCCATTTTAGTTTTACTCCATTGTGAACCTTACGCCATATTTACTCTCTGATCGAGGTTCTTGACATTGAAAAATCTTCGTAAACTAAATCACACGTGTATATGTGGACATTTAAGAGATGTATAATCTAGAAAATCAAGAGGAATGGTAATATATATGCGGATTAGACACCAAAAAATAAACACTAAAAAATGGCTACAATTTAAGGAATGTGTTTAGTGACGACATCAGATTCCTAATTGATGGAGAAAGGTCTGGTGGCAAGAAAAGCTGATTCCAGGAGGTTGTCAAGTGTTTTCGCTCGACAATTCCATGCTTGGGTGGTTGGTTTAGCCCATGTTCCTGTAAATCGAATCCTAGCCAGTATATCCGATTTTAGTTTTACACCATTGTAAACCTTACGCCTTTTCTACTCTCTGATCGAGGTTCTCGTCATTGAAAAATCTTCGTAAACTAAATCACACATGTATATGTTGACATTTAAGAGATATACAGTCAAAAAATAAAGAGCAATGGTGATATATATGCGGATTAGACACCAAAAAATAAACACTCAAAAAATGGCTACAATTTAAGGATTGTGTTTAGTGACGGCATCAGATTCCTAATTGATGGAGAATGGTCTTGTGGGAAGAAAAGCTGCTTCCAGGAGGTTGTCAAGTGTTTTCGCTCGACGATTCCATTCTTGGGTGGTTAGTTTGGCCTTTGTTCTTGTAACTAGAATCCTTGCCCGGTATATCCCATTTTAGTTTTACACCATTGTGAGCCTTACGCCTTTTTTACTATCTAATCGAGGTTCTCGGCATTGAATGTCCTTCGTAAACAAAATCACACGTGTATAGGTTGACATTTAAGAGATATACAGTCAAGAAAATCAAGAGCAATGGTGATATATATGCAGATTGGACACCAAAAAATAAATACTCAAACAATGGCTACAATTTAAGGAATGTGTTTAGTGAGGCTTCAGATTCCTAATTGATAGAGAAAGTTCTGGTGGTAAGAAAAGCTTCTTATAGGAGGTTATCAATTGTTTTCGCTCGACGATTCCATTCTTGGGTGGTTGGTTTGGAACTTGTTCCTTTAACTCGAATCCTAGCCCGGTATATCCCATTTTGGTTTTACACCATTGTGAACCTTACGCATTTTTTATTCTCTGATCGAGGTTCTCGGCATTGAAAAATCTTCGTAAACTAAATCACACGTGTATATGGTGACATATAAGAGATATACAGTCAAGAAAATCAAGAACAATGGTGATATATATGCGGATTAGAAACCAAAAATTAAACACTGAAAAAACGGCTACAATTTAAGGAATGTGTTTAGTGACGGCATCAAATTCCAAATTGATGGAGAGCGGTTTGGTGGCAAGAAAAGCTGCTTCTAGGAGGTTGTCAAGTGTTTTCGCTCGACGATTTCATTCTTGGGTGGTTGGTTTGGCCCTTGTTCCTGTAACTCGAATCTTAGCAGGGTATATCCCATTTTAGTTTTACACCATTGTGAACCTTAGGCCATTTTTACTCTCTAATCGAGGTTCTCGTCTACATATATGTGGATTAGACACCAAAAATTAAACACAAAAAAATGGCTACAATTTAAGGAATGTGTTTAGTGACGGCATCAGATTCCTAATTGATGTAGAAAGGTCTGGTCGCAAGAAAAGTTGCATCCAGGAGGTTGTCAAGTGTTTTCGCTCAAAGATTCCATTCTTGGGTGGTTGGTTTGGCCTATGTTCCGGTAAGTCGAATACTAGCCCGTTATATCCCACTTTAGTTTTACACCATTGTGAACCTTACACCTTTTTTACTCTCTGATCGAGGTTCTGGGAATCGAAAAATCTTCGTAAACTAAATCACACGTGTATATGTTGACATTTAAGAGATATACAATAAAGAAAATAAAGAGCAATGGTGATATATATGTGGATTAGACACCAAAAAATAAACGCAAAAAATGGCTACAATTAAAGGAATGTGTTTAGTGACGGCATCAGATCCCTAATTGATGGAGAAAGGTCTGGTGGCAAGAAAAGCTACTTACAGGAGGTTGTCAGTGTTTTCACTCGACGATTCCATTCTTGGGTGGTTGGTTTGGCCTTGTTTCTCTAACTCGAATCCTAGCCGGGAATATCCCATTTTAGTTTTACACCATTGTGAACCTTACGCCTTTTTTACTCTCTAATCGAGGTTCTGGGCATTGAAAAATCTTCGTAAACTAAATCACACATGTATAGGTTCCCATTTAAGAGATATACAGTCAAGAAAATCAAGAGCAATGGTGATATATATGCGGATTGGACACCAAAAAATAACACTAGAAAAATGGCTACAATTTAAGGAATGTGTTTAGTGACGGCTTCAGATTCCTAATTGATAGAGAAAGGTCTAGTGGTAAGAAAAGCTTCTTATAGGAGGTTGTCAAGTGTTTTCGCTCGACGATTCCATTCTTGGGTGGTTGGTTTGGAACTTGTTCCTGTAACTCGAATCCTAGCCCGGTATATCTCATTTTAGTTTTACACCATTGTGAACCTATGGCATTTTTTTACTCTCTGATCGAGGTTCTCGACTTTGAAAACTCTTCGTAAACTAAATCGCACGTGTATATGGTGCCATTTAAGAGATATACAGTCAAGAAAATCAAGAACAATGGTGATATATATGCGGATTAGACACCAAAAAATAAACACTCAAATTGATGGTGAACTGTCCGGTGGCAAGAAAAGCTGCTTCTAGGAGGTGGTCAAGTGTTTTCGCTCGACGATTCCATTCTTGGGTGGTTGGTTTGGCCCCTGTTCCTGTAACTCGAATTCTAGCACGGAATAACCCATTTTAGTTTTACACCATTGTGGACCTTAGGCCATTTTTACTCTCTGATCGAGGTTCTCGGCACTAAAAAATCTTCCTAAACTAAATCACACGTGTATATGTGAACATTTTAGAGATATACAACAAGGAAAATCAAGAGCAATGGTGATATATATTTGGATTAGACACCAAAAAATAAACACAAAAAATGGCTACAATTTAAGGAATGTGTTTAGTGATGGCAGCAGATTCCTAATTGATGGAGAAAGGTCTGGTGGCAAAAAAAGCTACTTCCAGGAGGTTGTCAGTGTTTTCACTCGACGATTCCATTCTTGGGTGGTTGGTTTGGCCCTTCTTCCTGTTACTCGAATCCTAGCCGGGTATCTCCCATTTTAGTTTTATACCATTGTGAACCTTATGCCTTTTTTACTCTCTGATCGAGGTTCTCGGCATTGAAAAATCTTCTCAAACAAAATCACACACGTATATATGTGGACATTTAAGAGATATACAATCAAGAAAATCAAGAGCAATGGTGATATATATGCGGATAAGACACCAAAAAATAAACACTAAAAATGGCTACAATTTAAGGAATGTGTTTAGTGACGGCATCAGATTCCTAATTGATGGAGAAAGGTCTGGTGGCAAGAAAAGCTGATTCCAGGAGGTTGTCAAGTTTTTTCGCTCGACAATTCCATTCTTGGGTGGTTGGTTTAGCCCATGTTCCTGTAAATCGAATCCTAGCCAGGTATATCTGATTTTAGTTTTACACCATTGTAAACCTTACGCCTTTTCAACTCTCTGATCGAGGTTCTCGTCATTGAAAAATCTTCGTAAACTAAATCACACATGTATATGTTGACATTTAAGAGATATACAGTCAAAAAATAAAGAGCGATGGTGATATATATGCGGATTAGACACCAAAAAATAAACACTAAAAAATGGCTACAATTTAAGGAATGTGTTTAGTGACGGCATCAGATTCCTAATTGATGGAGAATGGTCTTGTGGGAAGAAAAGTTGCTTCCAGGAGGTTGTCAAGTGTTTTCGCTCGACGATTCCATTCTTGGGTGGTTAGTTTGGCCTTTGTTCTTGTAACTAGAATCCTTGCCCGGTATATGCCATTTTAGTTTTACACCATTGTGAGCCTTACGCCTCTTTTACTATCTAATCGAGGTTCTCGGCATTGAATGTTCTTCGTAAACTAAATCACACGTGTATAGGTTGACATTTAAGAGATATACAGTCAAGAAAATCAAGAGCAATGGTGATATATATGCAGATTGGACACCAAAAAATAAACACTTAAAAAATGGCTACAATTTAAGGAATGTGTTTAGTGAGGCTTCAGATTCCTAATTGATAGAGAAAGTTCTGGTGGTAAGAAAAGCTTCTTATAGGAGGTTATCAATTGTTTTCGCTCGACGATTCCATTCTTGGGTGGTTGGTTTGGAACTTGTTCCTTTAACTCGAATCCTAGCCCGGTATATCCCATTTTGGTTTTACACCATTGTGAACCTTACGCATTTTTTACTCTCTGATCGAGGTTCTCGGCATTGAAAAATCTTCGTAAACTAAAACACACGTGTATATGGTGATATATAAGAGATATACAGTCAAGAAAATCAAGAACAATGGTGATATATATGCGGATTAGACACCAAAAAATAAACACTGAAAAAACGGCTACAATTTAAGGAATGTGTTTAGTGACGGCATCAAATTCCAAATTGATGGAGAGCGGTTTGGTGGCAAGAAAAGCTGCTTCTAGGAGGTTGTCAAGTGTTTTCGCTCGACGATTTCATTCTTGGGTGGTTGGGTTGGCCCTTGTTCCTGTAACTCGAATCTTAGCACGGTATATCCCATTTAGTTTTTACACCATTGTGAACCTTAGGCCATTTTTACTAACTAATCGAGGTTCTCGTCTACATATAAGTGGATTAGACACCAAAAATTAAACACAAAAAAATGGTTACAATTTAAGAAATGTGTTTAGTGACGGCATCAGATTCCTAATTGATGTAGAAAGGTCTGGTGGCAAGAAAAGTTTCTTCCAGGAGGTTGTCAAGTGTTTTCGCTCAAAGATTCCATTCTTGGGTGGTTGGTTTGGCCCATGTTCCGGTAAGTCGAATCCTAGCCCGTTATATCCCATTTTAGTTTTACACCATTGTGAACCTTACGCCTTTTTTACTCTCTGATCGAGGTTCTGGGAATCGAAAAATCTTCGTAAACTAAATCACAGGTGTATATGTTGACATTTAAGAGACACCAAAAAATAAACGCAAAAAATGGCTACAATTAAAGGAATGTGTTTAGTGACGGCATCAGATTCCTAATTGATGGAGAAAGGTCTGGTGGCAAGAAAAGCTACTTCCAGGAGGTTGTCAGTTTTTCACTCGACGATTCCATTCTTGGGTGGTTGGTTTGGCCTTGTTTCTTTAACTCGAATCCTAGCCGGGAATATCCCATTTTAGTTTTACACCATTGTGAACCTTACGCCTTTTTTACTCTCTAATCGAGGTTCTGGGCATTGAAAAATCTTCGTAAACTAAATCACACGTGTATAGGTTCACATTTAAGAGATATACAGTCAAGAAAATCAAGAGCAATGGTGATATATATGCGGATTGGACACAAAAAACTAACACTCAAAAAATGGCTACAATTTAAGGAATGTGTTTACTGACGGCTTCAGATTCCTAATTGATAGAGAAAGGTCTAGTGGTAAGAAAAGCTTCTTATAGGAGGTTGTCAAGTGTTTTCGTTCGACGATTCCATTCTTGGGTGGTTGGTTTGGCCCATGTTCCTGTAACTCGAATCCTAGCCCGGTATATCCCATTTTAGTTTTACACGATTGTGAGCCTTACGCCTTTTTTACTCTCTAATTGAGGTTCTCGGCATTGAATGTTCTTCGTAATCTAAATCACACGTGTATAGGTTGACATTTAAGAGATATACAGTCAAGAAAATCAAGAGCAATGGTGATATATATGCGGATTGGACACCAAAAAATAAACACTCAAAAAATGGCTACAATTTAAGGAATGTGTTTAGTGACGGCTTCAGATTCCTAATTGATGGAGAAAGGTCTGGTGGCAAGAAAAGCTTCTTATAGGAGGTTGTCAAGTGTTTTCGCTCGACGATTCCATTCTTGGGTGGTTGGTTTGGAACTTGTTCCTGTAACTCGAATCCTAGCCCGGTATATCTCATTTTAGTTTTACACCATTGTGAACCTTACGCATTTTTTACTCTCTGATCGAGGTTCTCGGCTTTGAAAACTCTTCGTAAACTAAATCACACGTGTATATGGTGCCATTTAAGAGATATACAGTCAAGAAAATTAAGAATAATGGTGATATATATGCGGATTAGACACCAAAAAATAAACACTCAAATTGATGGTGAACTGTCCGGTGGCAAGAAAAGCTGCTTCTAGGAGGTTGTCAAGTGTTTTCGCTCGACGATTCCATTCTTGGGTGGTTGGTTTGGCCCATGTTCCTGTAACTCGAATTCTAGCACGGTATATCCCATTTTAGTTTTACACCATTGTGGACCTTAGGCCATTTTTACTCTCTGATCGAGGTTCTCGGCACTAAAAAATCTTCATAAACTAAATCACACGTGTATATGTGAACATTTTAGAGATATACAACAAGGAAAATCAAGAGCAATGGTGATATATATTTGGATTAGACACCAAAAAATAAACACAAAAAATGGCTACAATTTAAGGAATGTGTTTATTGACGGCATCAGATTCCTAATTGATGGAGAAAGGTCTGGTGGCAAAAAAAGCTACTTCCAGGAGGTTGTCAGTGTTTTCACTTGACGATTCCATTCTTGGGTGGTTGGTTTGGCCCTTGTTCCTGTTACTCGAATCCTTGCCGGGTATATCCCAATTTAGTTTTATAACATTGTGAACCTTACGCCTTTTTTACTCTCTGATCGAGGTTCTCGGCATTGAAAAATCTTCGTAAACTAAATCACACACGTATATATGTGGACATTTAAGAGATATACATTCAAGAAAATCAAGAGCAATGGTGATATATATGCGGATTAGACACCAAAAAATAAACACTAAAAAATGGCTACAATTTAAGGAATGTGTTTAGTGATGGCATCAGATTCCTAATTGATGGAGAAAGGACTGGTGGCAAGAAAAGCTGATTCCAGGAGGTTGTCAAGTGTTTTCGCTCGACAATTCCATTCTTGGGTGGTTGGTTTAGCCCATGTTCCTGTAAATCGAATCCTAGCCAGGTATATCCGATTTTAGTTTTACACCATTATAAACCTTACGCCTTCTCTACTCTCTGATCGAGGTTCTCGTCATTGAAAAATCTTCGTAAACTAAATCACACATGTATATGTTGACATTTAAGAGATATACAGTCAAAAAATAAAGAGCAATGGTGATATATATGCGGATTAGACACCAAAAAATAAACACTCAAAAAATGGCTACAATTTAAGGAATGTGTTTAGTGACGGCATCAGATTCCTAATTGATGGAGAATGGTCTTGTGGGAAGAAAAGCTGCTTCCAGGAGGTTGTCAAGTGTTTTCGCTCGACGATTCCATTCTTGGGTGGTTAGTTTGGCCTTTGTTCTTGTAACTAGAATCCTTGCCCGGTATATCCCATTTTAGTTTTACACCATTGTGAGCCTTATGCCCTTTTTACTATCTAATCGAGGTTCTCGGCATTGAATGTTCTTCGTAAACTAAATCACACGTGTATAGGTTGACATTTAAGAGATATACAATCAAGAAAATCAAGAGCAATGGTGATATATATGCAGATTGGACACCAAAAAATAAACACTCAAAAAATGGCTACAATTTAAGGAATGTGTTTAGTGAGGCTTCCGATTCCTAATTGATTGAGAAAGGTCTAGTGGTAAGAAAAGCTTCTTATAGGAGGTTGTCAAGTGTTTTCGTTCGACGATTCCATTCTTGGGTGGTTGGTTTGGCCCATGTTCCTGTAACTCGAATCCTAGCCCGGTATATCCCATTTTAGTTTTACACGATTGTGAGCCTTACGCCTTTTTTACTCTCTAATCGAGGTTCTCGGCATTGAATGTTCTTCGTAATCTAAATCACACGTGTATAGGTTGACATTTAAGAGATATACAGTCAAGAAAATCAAGAGCAATGGTGATATATATGCGGATTGGACACCAAAAAATAAACACTCAAAAAATGGCTACAATTTAAGGAATGTGTTTAGTGACGGCTTCAGATTCCTAATTGATGGAGAAAGGTCTGGTGGCAAGAAAAGCTTCTTATAGGAGGTTGTCAAGTGTTTTCGCTCGACGATTCCATTCTTGGGTGGTTGGTTTGGAACTTGTTCCTGTAACTCGAATCCTAGCCCGGTATATCTCATTTTAGTTTTACACCATTGTGAACCTTACGCATTTTTTACTCTCTGATCGAGGTTCTCGGCTTTGAAAACTCTTCGTAAACTAAATCACACGTGTATATGGTGCCATTTAAGAGATATACAGTCAAGAAAATTAAGAATAATGGTGATATATATGCGGATTAGACACCAAAAAATAAACACTCAAATTGATGGTGAACTGTCCGGTGGCAAGAAAAGCTGCTTCTAGGAGGTGGTCAAGTGTTTTCGCTCGACGATTCCATTCTTGGGTGGTTGGTTTGGCCCCTGTTCCTGTAACTCGAATTCTAGCACGGTATATCCCATTTTAGTTTTACACCATTGTGGACCTTAGGCCATTTTTACTCTCTGATCGAGGTTCTCGGCACTAAAAAATCTTCATAAACTAAATCACACGTGTATATGTGAACATTTTAGAGATATACAACAAGGAAAATCAAGAGCAATGGTGATATATATTTGGATTAGACACCAAAAAATAAACACAAAAAATGGCTACAATTTAAGGAATGTGTTTATTGACGGCATCAGATTCCTAATTGAAGGAGAAAGGTCTGGTGGCAAAAAAAGCTACTTCCAGGAGGTTGTCAGTGTTTTCACTCGACGATTCCATTCTTGGGTGGTTGGTTTGGCCCTTGTTCCTGTTACTCGAATCCTTGCCGGGTATATCCCATTTTAGTTTTATAACATTGTGAACCTTACGCCTTTTTTACTCTCTGATCGAGGTTCTCGGCATTGAAAAATCTTCGTAAACTAAATCACACACGTATATATGTGGACATTTAAGAGATATACAATCAAGAAAATCAAGAGCAATGGTGATATATATGCGGATTAGACACCAAAAAATAAACACTAAAAAATGGCTACAATTTAAGGAATGTGTTTAGTGACGGCATCAGATTCCTAATTGATGGAGAAAGGACTGGTGGCAAGAAAAGCTGATTCCAGGAGGTTGTCAAGTGTTTTCGCTCGACAATTCCATTCTTGGGTGGTTGGTTTAGCCCATGTTCCTGTAAATCGAATCCTAGCCAGGTATATCCGATTTTAGTTTTACACCATTATAAACCTTACGCCTTCTCTACTCTCTGATCGAGGTTCTCGTCATTGAAAAATCTTCGTAAACTAAATCACACATGTATATGTTGACATTTAAGAGATATACAGTCAAAAAATAAAGAGCAATGGTGATATATATGCGGATTAGACACCAAAAAATAAACACTCAAAAAATGGCTACAATTTAAGGAAT
>JARYGA010020195.1:0-26234 GCA_030545235.1 Helianthus tuberosus | reverse complement strand
AAATGGCTACAATTTAAGGAATGTGTTTAGTGACGGCATCAGATTCCTAATTGATGGAGAAAGGTCTGGTGGTAAGAAAAGCTGTTTCTAGGAGGTTGTCAAGTGTTTTCACTCGACGATTCCATTCTTGGGTGGTTGGTTTGGCCCTTGTTCCTGTAACTCGAATCCTAGCCCGGTATATCCCATTTTAATTTTACACCATTGTGAACCTTACGTCTTTTTTACTCTCTGATCGAGGTTCTCGGCATTGAAAAATCTTTGTAAACAAAATCACACGTGTATATGTTGACATTTAAGAGATATACAATCAAAAAAATCATGGGCAATGGTTATATATATTCGGATTAGACACAAAAAAACACTCAACAAATGGCTACAATTTAAGGAATGTGTTTAGTGACGGCATCAAATTCCTAATTGATGGAGAAAGGTCTGGAGGCAAGAAAAGCTGCTTCTAGGAGGTTGTCAAGTGTTTTCGCTCGACGATTCCATTCTTGGGTGCTTGGTTTGGCCTTGTTCCTGTAACTCGAATCCTAGCCCGATATATCCTATTTTAATTTTACACCATTGTGAACCTTACGCCTTCTTTACTCTCTGATTGAGGTTCTCGGCATTGAAAAAATCTTCGTAATCTAAATCACACGTGTATATGTTGACATTTAAGAGATATACAGTCAAGAAAATCAAGGACAATGGTGATATATATGCGGATTAGACACAAAAAAAAAACACTCAACAAATGGTTACAATTTAAGGAATGTGTTTGGCGACGGCATCAGATTCCTAATTGATGGAGAAAGGCCTTGTAGCGAGAAAAGCTGCTTCTAAGAGGTTGCAAGTGTTTTCGCTCGACGATTCCATTCTTGGGTGGTTGGTTTGGCCCTTGTTCCTGTAACTCGAATCCTAGCTCGGTATATCCCATTTTAATTTTACGCCATTGGGAACCTTACGCCTTTTTACTCTCTGATCGAGGTTCTCGGCATTGAAAAGTCTTCGTAAATTAAATCACACGTGTATATGTTGACATTTAAGAGATATACAGTCAAGAAAATCAAGGGCAATGGTGATATATATGCGGATTAGACACAAAAAAAAAAAACACTCAACAAATGGCTACAATTTAAGGAATGTGTTTAGTGACGGCATCAGATTCCTAATTGATGGAGAAAGGTCTGGTGACAAGAAAAACTGCTTCTAGGAGGTTGTCAAGTGTTTTCACTCGACGATTCCATTCTTGGGTGGTTGGTTTGGCCCTTGTTCCTGTAACTCGAATCCTAGCCCGGTATATCCCATTTTAATTTTACAACATTGTGAACCTTACGCCTTTTTTACTCTCTGATCGAGGTTCTCGGCATTGAAAAATCTTCGTAAACTAAATCATACGTGTATATGTTGACATTTAAGAGATATACAGTCAAGAAAATCAAGGGCAATTGTGATAAATATGCGGATTAGACACCAAAAAAACACTCAACAAATGGCTACAATTTAAGGAATGTATTTAGTGACGGCATCAGATTGCTAATTGATGGAGAAAGGTCTGGTGGCAAGAAAAGCTGCTTCTAGGAGGTTGTCAAGTGTTTCGCTCGATGATTCCATTATTGGGCGGTTGGTTTGGCCCTTGTTCCTGTAACTCGAATCCTAACCCGATATATCCCATTTTAATTTTACACCATTGTGAACCTTACGCCTTTTTTACTCTCTGATCGAGGTTCTCGGCATTGAAAAATCTTTGTAAACAAAATCACACGTGTATATGTTGACATTTAAGAGATATAGAATCAAAAAAATCAAGGGCAATGGTTATATATATGCGGATTAGACACAAAAAAAACACTCAACAAATGGCTACAATTTAAGGAATGTGTTTAGTGACGGCATCAGATTCCTAATTGATGGAGAAAGGTCTGGAGGCAAGAAAAGCTGCTTCTAGGAGGTTGTCAAGTGTTTTCGCTCGACGATTCCATTCTTGGGTGGTTGGTTTGGCCCTTGTTCCTGTAACTCGAATCCTAGCCCGATATATCCCATTTTAATTTTACACCATTGTGAACCTTACGCTTTTTTTACTCTCTGATTGAGGTTCTCGGCATTGAAAAAATCTTCGTAATCTAAATCACACGTGTATATGTTGACATTTAAGAGATATACAGTCAAGAAAATCAAGGACAATGGTGATAGATATGCGGATTAGACCAAAAAAAAAAACACTCAAAAAATGGCTACAATTTAAGGAATATGTTTGGCGACGGCATCAGATTCCTAATTGATGGAGAAAGGTCTTGTGGCGAGAAAAGCTGCTTCTAGGAGGTTGTCAAGTGTTTTCGCTCAACGATTCCATTCTTGGGTGGTTGGTTTGGCCCTTGTTCCTGTAACTCGAATCCTAGCTCGGTATATCCCATTTTAATTTTACACCATTGTGAACCTTACGCCTTTTTACTCTCTGATCGAGGTTCTCGGCATTGAAAAATCTTTGTAAACAAAATCACACGTGTATATGTTGACATTTAAGAGATATACAATCAAAAAAATCAAGGGCAATGGTTATATATATGCGGATTAGACACAAAAAAAACAATCAACAAATGGCTACAATTTAAGGAATGTGTTTAGTGACGGCATCAGATTCCTAATTGATGGAGAAAGGTCTAGAGGCAAGAAAAGCTGCTTCTAGGAGGTTGTCAAGTGTTTTCGCTCGACGATTCCATTATTGGGTGCTTGGTTTGGCTCTTGTTCCTGTAACTCGAATCCTAGCCCGATATATCCCATTTTAATTTTACACCATTGTGAACCTTACGCCTTTTTTACACTCTGATTGAGGTTCTCGGCATTGAAAAAATCTTCGTAATCTAAATCACACGTGTATATGTTGACATTTAAGAGATATACAGTCAAGAAAATCAAGGACAATGGTGATATATATGCGGATTAGACACAAAAAAAAAAACACTCAACAAATGGCTACAATTTAAGGAATGTGTTTGGCGACGGCATCAGATTCCTAATTGATGGAGAAAGGCTTTGTGGCGAGAAAAGCTGCTTCTAGGAGGTTGTCAAGTGTTTTCGCTCGACGATTCCATTCTTGAGTGGTTGGTTTGGCCCTTGTTCCTGTAACTCGAATCCTAGCTCGGTATATCCCATTTTAATTTTACACCATTGTGAACCTTACTCCTTTTTACTCTCTGATCGAGGTTCTCGGCATTGAAAAGTCTTCGTAAATTAAATCACACGTGTATATGTTGACATTTAAGAGATATACAGTCAAGAAAATCAAGGGCAATGGTGATATATATGCGGATTAGACACAAAAAAAACACTCAACAAATGGCTACAATTTAAGGAATGTGTTTAGTGACGGCATCAGATTCCTAATTGATGGAGAAAGGTCTGGTGGTAAGAAAAGCTGCTTCTAGGAGGTTGTCAAGTGTTTTCACTCGACGATTCCATTCTAGGGTGGTTGGTTTGGCCCTTGTTCCTGTAACTCGAATCCTAGCCCGGTATATCCCATTTTAATTTTACACCATTGTGAACCTTACGTCTTTTTTACTCTCTGATCGAGGTTCTCGGCATTGAAAAATCTTTGTAAACAAAATCACACGTGTATATATTGACATTTAAGAGATATACAATCAAAAAAATCAAGGGCAATGGTTATATATATTTGGATTAGACACAAAAAAACACTCAACAAATGGCTACAATTTAAGGAATGTGTTTAGTGACGGCATCAAATTCCTAATTGATGGAGAAAGGTCTGGAGGCAAGAAAAGCTGCTTCTAGGAGGTTGTCAAGTGTTTTCGCTCGACGATTCCATTCTTGGGTGCTTGGTTTGGCCTTGTTCCTGTAACTCGAATCCTAGCCCGATATATCCCATTTTAATTTTACACCATTGTGAACCTTACGCCTTCTTTCCTCTCTGATTGAGGTTCTCGGCATTGAAAAAATCTTCGTAATCTAAATCACACGTGTATATGTTGACATTTAAGAGATATACAGTCAAGAAAATCAAGGACAATGGTGATATATATGCGGATTAGACACAAAAAAAAAACACTCAACAAATGGTTACAATTTAAGGAATGTGTTTGGCGACGGCATCAGATTCCTAATTGATGGAGAAAGGCCTTGTAGCGAGAAAAGCTGCTTCTAAGAGGTTGCAAGTGTTTTCGCTCGACGATTCCATTCTTGGGTGGTTGGTTTGGCCCTTGTTCCTGTAACTCGAATCCTAGCTCGGTATATCCCATTTTAATTTTACGCCATTGGGAACCTTACGCCTTTTTACTCTCTGATCGAGGTTCTCGGCATTGAAAAGTCTTCGTAAATTAAATCACACGTGTATATGTTGACATTTAAGAGATATACAGTCAAGAAAATCAAGGGCAATGGTGATATATATGCGGATTAGACACAAAAAAAAAACACTCAACAAATGGCTACAATTTAAGGAATGTGTTTAGTGACGGCATCAGATTCCTAATTGATGGAGAAAGGTCTGGTGACAAGAAAAACTGCTTCTAGGAGGTTGTCAAGTGTTTTCACTCGACGATTCCATTCTTGGGTGGTTGGTTTGGCCCTTGTTCCTGTAACTCGAATCCTAGCCCGGTATATCCCATTTTAATTTTACACCATTGTGAACCTTACGCCTTTTTTACTCTCTGATCGAGGTTCTCGGCATTGAAAAATCTTCGTAAACTAAATCATACGTGTATATGTTGACATTTAAGAGATATACAGTCAAGAAAATCAAGGGCAATTGTGATAAATATGCGGATTAGACACCAAAAAAACACTCAACAAATGGCTACAATTTAAGGAATGTATTTAGTGACGGCATCAGATTGCTAATTGATGGAGAAAGGTCTGGTGGCAAGAAAAGCTGCTTCTAGGAGGTTGTCAAGTGTTTTCGCTCGATGATTCCATTATTGGGCGGTTGGTTTGGCCCTTGTTCCTGTAACTCGAATCCTAACCCGATATATCCCATTTTAATTTTACACCATTGTGAACCTTACGCCTTTTTTACTCTCTGATCGAGGTTCTCGGCATTGAAAAATCTTTGTAAACAAAATCACACGTGTATATGTTGACATTTAAGAGATATAGAATCAAAAAAATCAAGGGCAATGGTTATATATATGCGGATTAGACACAAAAAAAACACTCAACAAATGGCTACAATTTAAGGAATGTGTTTAGTGACGGCATCAGATTCCTAATTGATGGAGAAAGGTCTGGAGGCAAGAAAAGCTGCTTCTAGGAGGTTGTCAAGTGTTTTCGCTCGACGATTCCATTCTTGGGTGGTTGGTTTGGCCCTTGTTCCTGTAACTCGAATCCTAGCCCGATATATCCCATTTTAATTTTACACCATTGTGAACCTTACGCCTTTTTTACTCTCTGATTGAGGTTCTCGGCATTGAAAAAATCTTCGTAATCTAAATCACACGTGTATATGTTGACATTTAAGAGATATACAGTCAAGAAAATCAAGGACAATGGTGATAGATATGCGGATTAGACCAAAAAAAAACACTCAAAAAATGGCTACAATTTAAGGAATATGTTTGGCGACGGCATCAGATTCCTAATTGATGGAGAAAGGTCTTGTGGCGAGAAAAGCTGCTTCTAGGAGGTTGTCAAGTGTTTTCGCTCAACGATTCCATTCTTGGGTGGTTGGTTTGGCCCTTGTTCCTGTAACTCGAATCCTAGCTCGGTATATCCCATTTTAATTTTACACCATTGTGAACCTTACGCCTTTTTACTCTCTGATCGAGGTTCTCGGCATTGAAAAATCTTTGTAAACAAAATCACACGTGTATATGTTGACATTTAAGAGATATACAATCAAAAAAATCAAGGGCAATGGTTATATATATGCGGATTAGACACAAAAAAAACAATCAACAAATGGCTACAATTTAAGGAATGTGTTTAGTGACGGCATCAGATTCCTAATTGATGGAGAAAGGTCTAGAGGCAAGAAAAGCTGCTTCTAGGAGGTTGTCAAGTGTTTTCGCTCGACGATTCCATTATTGGGTGCTTGGTTTGGCTCTTGTTCCTGTAACTCGAATCCTAGCCCGATATATCCCATTTTAATTTTACACCATTGTGAACCTTACGCCTTTTTTACACTCTGATTGAGGTTCTCGGCATTGAAAAAATCTTCGTAATCTAAATCACACGTGTATATGTTGACATTTAAGAGATATACAGTCAAGAAAATCAAGGACAATGGTGATATATATGCGGATTAGACACAAAAAAAAAACACTCAACAAATGGCTACAATTTAAGGAATGTGTTTGGCGACGGCATCAGATTCCTAATTGATGGAGAAAGGCCTTGTGGCGAGAAAAGCTGCTTCTAGGAGGTTGTCAAGTGTTTTCGCTCGACGATTCCATTCTTGGGTGGTTGGTTTGGCCCTTGTTCCTGTAACTCGAATCCTAGCTCGGTATATCCCATTTTAATTTTACACCATTGTGAACCTTACTCCTTTTTACTCTCTGATCGAGGTTCTCGGCATTGAAAAGTCTTCGTAAATTAAATCACACGTGTATATGTTGACATTTAAGAGATATACAGTCAAGAAAATCAAGGGCAATGGTGATATATATGCGGATTAGACACAAAAAAAACACTCAACAAATGGCTACAATTTAAGGAATGTGTTTAGTGACGGCATCAGATTCCTAATTGATGGAGAAAGGTCTGGTGGTAAGAAAAGCTGCTTCTAGGAGGTTGTCAAGTGTTTTCACTCGACGATTCCATTCTAGGGTGGTTGGTTTGGCCCTTGTTCCTGTAACTCGAATCCTAGCCCGGTATATCCCATTTTAATTTTACACCATTGTGAACCTTACGTCTTTTTTACTCTCTGATCGAGGTTCTCGGCATTGAAAAATCTTTGTAAACAAAATCACACGTGTATATATTGACATTTAAGAGATATACAATCAAAAAAATCAAGGGCAATGGTTATATATATTTGGATTAGACACAAAAAAACACTCAACAAATGGCTACAATTTAAGGAATGTGTTTAGTGACGGCATCAAATTCCTAATTGATGGAGAAAGGTCTGGAGGCAAGAAAAGCTGCTTCTAGGAGGTTGTCAAGTGTTTTCGCTCGACGATTCCATTCTTGGGTGCTTGGTTTGGCCTTGTTCCTGTAACTCGAATCCTAGCCCGATATATCCCATTTTAATTTTACACCATTGTGAACCTTACGCCTTCTTTACTCTCTGATTGAGGTTCTCGGCATTGAAAAAATCTTCGTAATCTAAATCACACGTGTATATGTTGACATTTAAGAGATATACAATCAAGAAAATCAAGGATAATGGTGATATATATGCGGATTAGACACAAAAAAAAACACTCAACAAATGGTTACAATTTAAGGAATGTGTTTTGCGACGGCATCAGATTCCTAATTGATGGAGAAAGGCCTTGTGGCGAGAAAAGCTGCTTCTAGGAGGTTGCATGTGTTTTCGCTCGACGATTCCATTCTTAGGTGGTTGGTTTGGCCCTTGTTCCTGTAACTCGAATCCTAGCTCGGTATATCCCATTTTAATTTTACGCCATTGGGAACCTTACGCCTTTTTACTCTCTGATCGAGGTTCTCGGCATTGAAAAGTCTTCGTAAATTAAATCACACGTGTATATGTTGACATTTAAGAGATATACAGTCAAGAAAATCAAGGGCAATGGTGATATATATGCGGATTAGACACAAAAACAAACACTCAACAAATGGCTACAATTTAAGGAATGTGTTTAGTGACGACATCAGATTCCTAATTGATGGAGAAAGGTCTGGTGGCAAGAAAAACTGCTTCTAGGAGGTTGTCAAGTGTTTTCACTCGACGATTCCATTCTTGGGTGGTTGGTTTGGCCCTTGTTCCTGTAACTCGAATCCTAGCCCGGTATATCCCATTTTAATTTTACACCATTGTGAACCTTACGCCTTTTTTACTCTCTGATCGAGGTTCTCGGCATTGAAAAATCTTCGTAAACTAAATCATACGTGTATATGTTGACATTTAAGAGATATACAGTCAAGAAAATCAAGGGCAATTGTGATAAATATGCGGATTAGACACCAAAAAAATACTCAACAAATGGCTACAATTTAAGGAATGTATTTAGTGATGGCATCAGATTGCTAATTGATGGAGAAAGGTCTTGTGGCAAGAAAAGCTGCTTCTAGGAGGTTGTCAAGTGTTTTCGCTCTATGATTCCATTATTGGGCGGTTGGTTTGGCCCTTGTTCCTGTAACTCGAATCCTAACCCGATATATCCCATTTTAATTTTACACCATTGTGAACCTTACGCCTTTTTTACTCTCTGATCGAGGTTCTCGGCATTGAAAAATCTTTGTAAACAAAATCACACGTGTATATGTTGACATTTAAGAGATATAGAATCAAAAAAATCAACGGCAATGGTTATATATATGCGGATTAGACACAAAAAAAAAACACTCAACAAATGGCTACAATTTAAGGAATGTGTTTAGTGACGGCATCAGATTCCTAATTGATGGAGAAAGGTCTGGAGGCAAGAAAAGCTGCTTCTAGGAGGTTGTCAAGTGTTTTCGCTCGACGATTCCATTCTTGGGTGGTTGGTTTGGCCCTTGTTCCTGTAACTCGAATCCTAGCCCGATATATCCCATTTTAATTTTACACCATTGTGAACCTTACGCCCTTTTTACTCTCTGATTGAGGTTCTCGGCATTGAAAAAATCTTCGTAATCTAAATCACACGTGTATATGTTGACATTTAAGAGATATACAGTCAAGAAAATCAAGGACAATGGTGATAGATATGCGGATTAGACCCAAAAAAAAAACACTCAACAAATGGCTACAATTTAAGGAATATGTTTGGCAACGGCATCAGATTCCTAATTGATGGAGAAAGGGCTTGTGGCGAGAAAAGCTGCTTCTAGGAGGTTGTCAAGTGTTTTCGCTCGACGATTCCATTCTTGGGTGGTTGGTTTGGCCCTTGTTCCTGTAACTCGAATCCTAGCTCGGTATATCCCATTTTAATTTTACACCATCGTGAACCTTACGCCTTTTTTACTCTCTGATCGAGGTTCTCGGCATTGAAAAGTCTTCGTAAATTAAATCACACGTGTATATGTTGACATTTAAGAGATATACAGTCAAGAAAATCAAGGGCAATGGTGATATATATGCGGATTAGACACCAAAAAAAGAACACTCAACAAATGGCTACAATTTAAGGAATGTGTTTAGTGACGGGATCAGATTCCTAATTGATGGAGAGAGGTCTGGTGGCAAGAAAAGCTGCTTCTAGGAGGTTGTCAAGTGTTTTCGCTCGACGATTCCATTCTTGGGCGGTTGGTTTGGCTCTTGTTCCTGTAACTCGAATCCTAGCCCGGTATATCCCATTTTAATTTTACACCATTGTGAACCTTACGCCTTTTATACTCTCTGATCGAGGTTCTCGGCATTGAAAAATCTTCGTAAACTAAATCATACGTGTATATGTTGACATTTAAGAGATATACAGTCAAGAAAATCAAGGGCAATGGTGATAAATATGCGGATTAGACACCAAAAAAACACTTAACAAATGGCTACAATTTAAGGAATGTGTTTAGTGACGGCATCAGATTCCTAATTGATGGAGAAAGGTCTGGTGGCATGAAAAGCTGCTTCTAGGAGGTTGTCAAGTGTTTTCGGTCGATGATTCCATTATTGGGTGGTTGGTTTGGCCCTTGTTCCTGTAACTCGAATCCTAACCCGGTATATCCCATTTTAATTTTACACCATTGTGAACCTTACGCCTTTTTTACTCTCTGATCGAGGTTCTCGGCATTGAAAAATCTTCGTAAACTAAATCACACATGTATATGTTGACATTTAAGAGATATACAGTCAGGAAAATCAAGGGCAATGGTGTTATTCATGCGGATTAGACACCAAAAAAAAAAACTCAACAAATGGCTACAATTTAAGGAATGTGTTTAGTGACGGCATCATATTCCTAATTGATGGAGAAAGGTCTGGTGGCAAGAAAAGCTGCTTCTAGGAGGTTGTCAAGTGTTTTCGCTCGACGATTCCATTCTTGGGTGGTTGGTTTGGCCCTTGTTCCTGTAACTCGAATCCTAGCCCGGTATATCCCATTTTAATTTTACACCATTGTGAACCTTACGCCTTTTTTACTCTCTGATCGAGGTTCTCGGCATTGAAAAATCTTCGTAAACTAAATCATACGTGTATATGTTGACATTTAAGAGATATACAGTCAAGAAAATCAAGGGCAATGGTGAGAAATATGCGGATTAGACACCAAAAAAACTCTCAACAAATGGCTACAATTTAAGGAATGTGTTTAGTGACGGCATCAGATTCCTAATTGATTGAGAAAGGTCTGGTGGCAAAAAAAGCTGCTTCTATGAGGTTGTCAAGTGTTTTCGCTCGACGATTTCATTCTTGGGTGGTTGGTTTAGCCCTTGTTCCTGTAACTCGAATCCTAGCTCGGTATATCCCATTTTAATTTTACACCATTGTGAACCTTACGCCTTTTATACTATCTGATCGAGGTTCTCGGCATTGAAAAATCTTCGTAAACTAAATCATACGTGTATATGTTGACATTTAAGAGATATACAGTCAAGAAAATCAAGGGCAATGGTGATAAATATGCGGATTAGACACCAAAAAAACACTTAACAAATGGCTACAATTTAAGGAATGTGTTTAGTGACGGCATCAGATTCCTAATTGATGGAGAAAGGTCTGGTGGCAAGAAAAGCTGCTTCTAGGTGGTTGTCAAGTGTTTTCGGTCGATGATTCCATTATTGGGTGGTTGGTTTGGCCCTTGTTCCTGTAACTCGAATCCTAACCCGGTATATCCCATTTTAATTTTACACCATTGTGAACCTTACGCCTTTTTTACTCTCTGATCGAGGTTCTCGGCATTGAAAAATCTTCGTAAACTAAATCACACATGTATATGTTGACATTTAAGAGATATACAGTCAGGAAAATCAAGGGCAATGGTGTTATTCATGCGGATTAGACACCAAAACAAAAAACTCAACAAATGGCTACAATTTAAGGAATGTGTTTAGTGACGGCATCATATTCCTAATTGATGGAGAAAGGTCTGGTGGCAAGAAAAGCTGCTTCTAGGAGGTTGTCAAGTGTTTTCGCTCGACGATTCCATTCTTGGGTGGTTGGTTTGGCCCTTGTTCCTGTAACTCGAATCCTAGCCCGGTATATCCCATTTTAATTTTACACCATTGTGAACCTTACGCCTTTTTTACTCTCTGATCGAGGTTCTCGGCATTGAAAAATCTTCGTAAACTAAATCATACGTGTATATGTTGACATTTAAGAGATATACAGTCAAGAAAATCAAGGGCAATGGTGATAAATATGCGGATTAGACACCAAAAAAACTCTCAACAAATGGCTACAATTTAAGGAATGTGTTTAGTGACGGCATCAGATTCCTAATTGATGGAGAAAGGTCTGGTGGCAAGAAAAGCTGCTTCTAGGAGGTTGTCAAGTGTTTTCGCTCGACGATTTCATTCTTGGGTGGTTGGTTTAGCCCTTGTTCCTGTAACTCGAATTCTAGCTCGGTATATCCCATTTTAATTTTACACCATTGTGAACCTTACGCCTTTTATACTATCTGATCGAGGTTCTCGGCATTGAAAAATCTTCGTAAACTAAATCATACGTGTATATGTTGACATTTAAGAGATATACAGTCAAGAAAATCAAGGGCAATGGTGATAAATATGCGGATTAGACACCAAAAAAACACTTAACAAATGGCTACAATTTAAGGAATGTGTTTAGTGACGGCATCAGATTCCTAATTGATGGAGAAAGGTCTGGTGGCAAGAAAAGCTGCTTCTAGGAGGTTGTCAAGTGTTTTCGGTCGATGATTCCATTATTGGGTGGTTGGTTTGGCCCTTGTTCCTGTAACTCGAATCCTAACCCGGTATATCCCATTTTAATTTTACACCATTGTGAACCTTACGCCTTTTTTACTCTCTGATCGAGGTTCTCGGCATTGAAAAATCTTCGTAAACTAAATCACACATGTATATGTTGACATTTAAGAGATATACAGTCAGGAAAATCAAGGGCAATGGTGTTATTCATGCGGATTAGACACCAAAACAAAAAACTCAACAAATGGCTACAATTTAAGGAATGTGTTTAGTGACGGCATCATATTCCTAATTGATGGAGAAAGGTCTGGTGGCAAGAAAAGCTGCTTCTAGGAGGTTGTCAAGTGTTTTCGCTCGACGATTCCATTCTTGGGTGGTTGGTTTGGCCCTTGTTCCTGTAACTCGAATCCTAGCCCGGTATATCCCATTTTAATTTTACACCATTGTGAACCTTACGCCTTTTTTACTCTCTGATCGAGGTTCCCGGCATTGAAAAATCTTCGTAAACTAAATCATACGTGTATATGTTGACATTTAAGAGATATACAGTCAAGAAAATCAAGGGCAATGGTGATAAATATGCGGATTAGACACCAAAAAAACACTTAACAAGTGGCTACAATTTAAGGAATGTGTTTAGTGACGGCATCAGATTCCTAATTGATGGAGAAAGGTCTGGTGGCAAGAAAAGCTGCTTCTAGGTGGTTGTCAAGTGTTTTCGGTCGATGATTCCATTATTGGGTGGTTGGTTTGGCCCTTGTTCCTGTAACTCGAATCCTAACCCGGTATATCCCATTTTAATTTTACACCATTGTGAACCTTACGCCTTTTTTACTCTCTGATCGAGGTTCTCGGCATTGAAAAATCTTCGTAAACTAAATCACACATGTATATGTTGACATTTAAGAGATATACAGTCAGGAAAATCAAGGGCAATGGTGTTATTCATGCGGATTAGACACCAAAACAAAAAACTCAACAAATGGCTACAATTTAAGGAATGTGTTTAGTGAC
This sequence comes from Helianthus tuberosus, assembly GCA_030545235.1. Classification (NCBI taxonomy): domain Eukaryota; kingdom Viridiplantae; phylum Streptophyta; class Magnoliopsida; order Asterales; family Asteraceae; genus Helianthus; species Helianthus tuberosus. Next base: position 13,295 of record JARYGA010020195.1, on the reverse strand, counting down.
GGCATCATATTCCTAATTGATGGAGAAAGGTCTGGTGGCAAGAAAAGCTGCTTCTAGGAGGTTGTCAAGTGTTTTCGCTCGACGATTCCATTCTTGGGTGGTTGGTTTGGCCCTTGTTCCTGTAACTCGAATCCTAGCCCGGTATATCCCATTTTAATTTTACACCATTGTGAACCTTACGCCTTTTTTACTCTCTGATCGAGGTTCTCGGCATTGAAAAATCTTCGTAAACTAAATCATACGTGTATATGTTGACATTTAAGAGATATACAGTCAAGAAAATCAAGGGCAATGGTGATAAATATGCGGATTAGACACCAAAAAAACTCTCAACAAATGGCTACAATTTAAGGAATGTGTTTAGTGACGGCATCAGATTCCTAATTGATGGAGAAAGGTCTGGTGGCAAGAAAAGCTGCTTCTAGGAGGTTGTCAAGTGTTTTCGCTCGACGATTTCATTCTTGGGTGGTTGGTTTAGCCCTTGTTCCTGTAACTCGAATTCTAGCTCGGTATATCCCATTTTAATTTTACACCATTGTGAACCTTACGCCTTTTATACTATCTGATCGAGCTTCTCGGCATTGAAAAATCTTCGTAAACTAAATCATACGTGTATATGTTGACATTTAAGAGATATACAGTCAAGAAAATCAAGGGCAATGGTGATAAATATGCGGATTAGACACCAAAAAAACACTTAACAAATGGCTACAATTTAAGGAATGTGTTTAGTGACGGCATCAGATTCCTAATTGATGGAGAAAGGTCTGGTGGCAAGAAAAGCTGCTTCTAGGAGGTTGTCAAGTGTTTTCGGTCGATGATTCCATTATTGGGTGGTTGGTTTGGCCCTTGTTCCTGTAACTCGAATCCTAACCCGGTATATCCCATTTTAATTTTACACCATTGTGAACCTTACGCCTTTTTTACTCTCTGATCGAGGTTCTCGGCATTGAAAAATCTTCGTAAACTAAATCACACATGTATATGTTGACATTTAAGAGATATACAGTCAGGAAAATCAAGGGCAATGGTGTTATTCATGCGGATTAGACACCAAAACAAAAAACTAAACAAATGGCTACAATTTAAGGAATGTGTTTAGTGACGGCATCATATTCCTAATTGATGGAGAAAGGTCTGGTGGCAAGAAAAGCTGCTTCTAGGAGGTTGTCAAGTGTTTTCGCTCGACGATTCCATTCTTGGGTGGTTGGTTTGGCCCTTGTTCCTGTAACTCGAATCCTAGCCCGGTATATCCCATTTTAATTTTACACCATTGTGAACCTTACGCCTTTTTTACTCTCTGGTCGAGGTTCTCGGCATTGAAAAATCTTCGTAAACTAAATCATACGTGTATATGTTGACATTTAAGAGATATACAGTCAAGAAAATCAAGGGCAATGGTGATAAATATGCGGATTAGACACCAAAAAAACTCTCAACAAATGGCTACAATTTAAGGAATGTGTTTAGTGACGGCATCAGATTCCTAATTGATGGAGAAAGGTCTGGTGGCAAGAAAAGCTGCTTCTAGGAGGTTGTCAAGTGTTTTCGCTCGACGATTTCATTCTTGGGTGGTTGGTTTAGCCCTTGTTCCTGTAACTCGAATCCTAGCTCGGTATATCCCATTTTAATTTTACACCATTGTGAACCTTACGCCTTTTATACTCTCTGATCGAGGTTCTCGGCATTGAAAAATCTTCGTAAACTAAATCATACGTGTATATGTTGACATTTAAGAGATATACAGTCAAGAAAATCAAGGGCAATGGTGATAAATATGCGGATTAGACACCAAAAAAACACTTAACAAATGGCTACAATTTAAGGAATGTGTTTAGTGACGGCATCAGATTCCTAATTGATGGAGAAAGGTCTGGTGGCAAGAAAAGCTGCTTCTAGGAGGCTGTCAAGTGTTTTCGGTCGATGATTCCATTATTGGGTGGTTGGTTTGGCCCTTGTTCCTGTAACTCGAATCCTAACCCGGTATATCCCATTTTAATTTTACACCATTGTGAACCTTACGCCTTTTTTATTCTCTGATCGAGGTTCTCGGCATTGAAAAATCTTCGTAAACTAAATCACACGTGTATATGTTGACATTTAAAAGATATACAGTCAAGAAAATCAAGGGCAATGGTGTTATTCATGCGGATTAGACACCAAAACAAAAAACTCAACAAATTGCTACAATTTAAGGAATGTGTTTAGTGACGGCATCATATTCCTAATTGATGGAGAAAGGTCTGGTGGCAAGAAAAGCTGCTTCTAGGAGGTTGTCAAGTGTTTTCGCTCGACGATTCCATTCTTGGGTGGTTGGTTTGGCCCTTGTTCCTGTAACACAAATCCTAGCCCGGTATATCCCATTTTAATTTTACACCATTGTGAACCTTACGCCTTTTTTACTCTCTGATCGAGGTTCTCGGCATTGAAAAATCTTTGTAAACAAAATCACACGTGTATATGTTGACATTTAAGAGATATACAATCAAAAAAATCAAGGGCAATGGTTATATATATGCGGATTAGACAAAAAAAACACTCAACAAATGGCTACAATTTAAGGAATGTGTTTAGTGACGGCATCAGATTCCTAATTGAAGGAGAAAGGTCTGGAGGCAAGAAAAGCTGCTTCTAGGAGGTTGTCAAGTGTTTTCGCTCGACGATTCCATTCTTGGGTGGTTGGTTTGGCCCTTGTTCCTGTAACTCGAATCCTAGCCCGGTATATCCCATTTTAATTTTACACCATTGTGAACCTTACGCCTTTTTTACTCTCTGGTCGAGGTTCTCGGCATTGAAAAATCTTCATAAACTAAATCATACGTGTATATGTTGACATTTAAGAGATATACAGTCAAGAAAATCAAGGGCAATGGTGATAAATATGCGGATTAGACACCAAAAAAACTCTCAACAAATGGCTACAATTTAAGGAATGTGTTTAGTGACGGCATCAGATTCCTAATTGATGGAGAAAGGTCTGGTGGCAAGAAAAGCTGCTTCTAGGAGGTTGTCAAGTGTTTTCGCTCGACGATTTCATTCTTGGGTGGTTGGTTTAGCCCTTGTTCCTGTAACTCGAATCCTAGCTCGGTATATCCCATTTTAATTTTACACCATTGTGAACCTTACGCCTTTTATACTCTCTGATCGAGGTTCTCGGCATTGAAAAATCTTCGTAAACTAAATCATACGTGTATATGTTGACATTTAAGAGATATACAGTCAAGAAAATCAAGGGCAATGGTGATAAATATGCGGATTAGACACCAAAAAAACACTTAACAAATGGCTACAATTTAAGGAATGTGTTTAGTGACGGCATCAGATTCCTAATTGATGGAGAAAGGTCTGGTGGCAAGAAAAGCTGCTTCTAGGAGGCTGTCAAGTGTTTTCGGTCGATGATTCCATTATTGGGTGGTTGGTTTGGCCCTTGTTCCTGTAACTCGAATCCTAACCCGGTATATCCCATTTTAATTTTACACCATTGTGAACCTTACGCCTTTTTTATTCTCTGATCGAGGTTCTCGGCATTGAAAAATCTTCGTAAACTAAATCACACGTGTATATGTTGACATTTAAAAGATATACAGTCAAGAAAATCAAGGGCAATGGTGTTATTCATGCGGATTAGACACCAAAACAAAAAACTCAACAAATTGCTACAATTTAAGGAATGTGTTTAGTGACGGCATCATATTCCTAATTGATGGAGAAAGGTCTGGTGGCAAGAAAAGCTGCTTCTAGGAGGTTGTCAAGTGTTTTCGCTCGACGATTCCATTCTTGGGTGGTTGGTTTGGCCCTTGTTCCTGTAACACAAATCCTAGCCCGGTATATCCCATTTTAATTTTACACCATTGTGAACCTTACGCCTTTTTTACTCTCTGATCGAGGTTCTCGGCATTGAAAAATCTTTGTAAACAAAATCACACGTGTATATGTTGACATTTAAGAGATATACAATCAAAAAAATCAAGGGCAATGGTTATATATATGCGGATTAGACAAAAAAAACACTCAACAAATGGCTACAATTTAAGGAATGTGTTTAGTGACGGCATCAGATTCCTAATTGAAGGAGAAAGGTCTGGAGGCAAGAAAAGCTGCTTCTAGGAGGTTGTCAAGTGTTTTCGCTCGACGATTCCATTCTTGGGTGGTTGGTTTGGCCCTTGTTCCTGTAACTCGAATCCTAGCCTGATATATCCCATTTTAATTTTACACCATTGTGAACCTTACGCCTTTTTTACTCTCTGATTGAGGTTCTCGGCATTGAAAAAATCTTCGTAATCTAAATCACACGTGTATATGTTGACATTTAAGAGATATACAGTCAAGAAAATAAAGGACAATGGTGATATATATGCGGATTAGACACAAAAAAAAAACACTCAACAAATGGCTACAATTTAAGGAATGTGTTTGGCGACGGCATCAGATTCCTAATTGATGGAGAAAGGTCTTGTGGCGAGAAAAGCTGCTTCTAGGAGGTTGTCAAGTGTTTTCGCTCGACGATTCCATTCTTGGGTGGTTGGTTTGGCCCTTGTTCCTGTAACTCGAATCCTAGCTTGGTATATCCCATTTTAATTTTACACCATTGTGAACCTTACGCCTTTTTTACTCTCTGATCGAGGTTCTCGGCATTGAAAAATCTTCATAAACTAAATCATACGTGTATATGTTGACATTTAAGAGATATACAGTCAAGAAAATCAAGGGCAATGGTGATAAATATGCGGATTAGACACCAAAAAAACACTCAACAAATGGCTACAATTTAAGGAATGTGTTTAGTGACGGCATCAGATTCCTAATTGATGGAGAAAGGTCTGGTGGCAAGAAAAGCTGCTTCTAGGAGGTTGTCAAGTGTTTTCGCTCGACGATTTCATTCTTGGGTGGTTGGTTTGGCCCTTGTTCCTGTAACTCGAATCCTAGCTCGGTATATCCCATTTTAATTTTACGCCATTGTGAACCTTACGCCCTTTTTACTCCCTGATCGAGGTTCTCGGCATTGAAAAATCTTCGTAAACTAAATCATACGTGTATATGTTGACATTTAAGAGATATACAGTCAAGAAAATCAAGGGCAATGTTGATAAATATGCGGATTAGACACCAAAAAAACACTCAACAAATGGCTACATTTTAAGGAATGTGTTTAGTGACGGCATCAGATTCCTAATTGATGGAGAAAGGTCTGGTGGCAAGAAAAGCTGCTTCTAGGAGGTTGTCAAGTGTTTTCGCTCGATGATTCCATTATTGGGTGGATGGTTTGGCCCGTGTTCCTGTAACTCGAATCCTAACCCGATATATCCCATTTTAATTTTACACCATTGTGAACCTTACGCCTTTTTTACTCTCTGATTGAGGTTCTCGGCATTGAAAAAATCTTCGTAATCTAAATCACACGTGTATATGTTGACATTTAAGGGATATACAGTCAAGAAAATCAAGGACAATGGTGATATATATGCGGATTAGACACAAAAAAAAAACACTCAACAAATGGCTACAATTTAAGGAATGTGTTTGGCGACGGCATCAGATTCCTAATTGATGGAGAAAGGTCTTGTGGCGAGAAAAGCTGCTTCTAGGAGGTTGTCATGTGTTTTCGCTCGACGATTCCATTCTTGGGTGGTTGGTTTGGCCCTTGTTCCTGTAACTCGAATCCTAGCTCGGTATATCCCATTTTAATTTTACACCATTGTGAACCTTACGCCTTTTTTACTCTCTGATCGAGGTTCTCGGCATTGAAAAGTCTTCGTAAATTAAATCACACGTGTATATGTTGACATTTAAGAGATATACAGTCAAGAAAATCAAGGGCAATGGTGATATATATGCGGATTAGACACCAAAAAAAGAACACTCAACAAATGGCTATAATTTAAGGAATGTGTTTAGTGACGGGTTCAGATTCCAAATTGATGGAGAAATGTCTGGTGGCAAGAAAAGCTGCTTCTAGGAGGTTGTCAAGTGTTTTTGCTCGACGATTCCATTCTTGGGCGGTTGGTTTGGGTCTTGTTCCTGTAACTCGAATCCTAGCCCGGTATATCCCATTTTAATTTTACACCATTGTGAACCTTACGCCTTTTTTACTCTCTGATTGAGATTTTCAGTATTGAAAAATCTTCGTAAACTAAATCACACGTGTATATGTTGACATTTAAAATAAAGACAGTCAAGAAAATCATGGGCAATGGTGATAAATATGCGGATTAGACACAAAAAAAAAACACTCAACAAATGGCTACAATTTAAGGAATGTGTTTAGCGACGGCATCAGATTCCTAATTGATGGAGAAAGGTCTGGTGGCAAGAAAAGCTGCTTCTAGGAGTTTGTCAAGTGTTTTCGCTCGACGATTCCATTCTTGGGTGGTTGGTTTGGCCCTTGTTCCTGTAACTCGAATCCAAGCTCGGTATATCCCATTTTAATTTTACACCATTGTGAACCTTACGCCTTTTTTACTCTCTGATCGAGGTTCTCGGCATTGAAAAATCTTCGTAAACTAAATCATACGTGTATATGTTGACATTTAAGAGATATACAGTCAAGAAAATCATGGGCAATGGTGATAAATATGCGGATTAGACACCAAAAAAACACTCAACAAATGGCTACAATTTAAGGAATGTGTTTAGTGACGGCATCAGATTCCTAATTGATGGAGAAAGGTCTGGTGGCAAGAAAAGCTGCTTCCTGGAGGTTGTCAAGTGTTTTCGCTCGATAATTCCATTATTGGGTGGTTGGTTTGGCCCTTGTTCCTGTTACTCGAATCCTAACCCGGTATATCCCATTTTAATTTTACACCATTGTGAACCTTACGCCTTTTTTACTCTCTGATCGAGGTTCTCGGCATTGAAAAATCTTCGCAAACTAAATCACACGTGTATATGTTGACATTTAAGAGATATACAGTCTAGAAAATCAAGGGCAATGGTGTTATTCATGCGGATTAGACACCAAAACAAAAAACTCAACAAATGGCTACAATTTAAGGAATGTGTTTAGTGACGGCATCAGATTCCTAATTGATGAAGAAATGTCTGGTGGCAAGAAAATCTGCTTCTTGGAGGTTGTCAAGTGTTTTCGCTCGACGATTCCATTCTTGGGTGGTTGGTTTGGCCCTTGTTCCTGTAACTCGAATCCTATTCCGGTATATCCCATTTTAATTTTAGACCATTGTGAACCTTACGCCTTTTTTACTCTCTGATCGAGGTTCTCGGCATTGAAAAATCTTCGTAAACTAAATCACACGTGTATATGTTGACATTTAGAGATATACAGTCAAGAAAATCAAGGGAAATGGTGATATATATGCGGATTAGACACCAAAAAAAAAACACTCAACAAATGGCTACAATTTAAGGAATGTGTTTAGTGACGGCATCAGATTTCTAATTGATGGACAAAGGTCTGGTGGGAAGAAAAACTGCTTTTTGGAGGTTGTCAAGTGTTTTCACTCGACGATTCCATTCTTTGTTGGTTGGTTTGGCCCTTGTTCCTGTAACTCGAATCCTAGCCCGGTATATCCCATTTTAATTTTACACCATTGTTAACCTTACGCCTCTTTTACTCGCTGATCGAGGTTCTTGGCTTTGAAAAATCTTCATAAACTAAATCACACATGTATATATTGACATTTAAGAGATATAGAGTCAAGAAAATCACGGGCAATTGTGATATATATGCGTATTAAACACCAAAAAAAACACTCAACAAATGGCTACAATTTAAGGAATGTGTTTAGTGACGGCATCAGATTCCTAATTGATGGAGAAAGGTCTGCTGGCAAGAAAGGCTGCTTCTAGGAGGTTGTCAAGTGTTTTCGCTCGACGATTCCATTCTTGGGTGGTTGGTTTGCCCCTGGTTCCTGTAACTCGAATCCTAGCCCGTTATATCCCATTTTAATTTTTCACCATTGTGAACCTTACGCCTTTTTTACTCTCCGATCGAGGTTCTCGGCATTGAGAAATCTTCCTAAACTAAATCACACGTGTATGTGTTGACATTTAAGACATATACAGTCAAGAATATCAAGGGAAATGGTGATATATATACGGATTAGACACAAAAGAAAACACTCAACAAATGGCTACAATTTAAGGAATGTGTTTAGTGACGGCATCAGATTCCTAATTGATGGAGAAATGTCTGGTGGGAAGAAAAGCTGCTTCTTGGAGGTTGTCAAGTGTTTTCACTCGACGATTCCATTCTTGGGTGGTTGGTTTGGCCCTTTTTCCTATAACTCAAATCCTAGAACGGTATATCGTATTTTAATTTTACACCATTGTCAACCTTACGCCTTTTTTACTCTCTGATCGAGGTTCTCGGCATTGAAAAATCTTCGTAAACTAAATCACACGTGTATATGTTGACTTTAAGAGATATACAGTTAAGAAAATCAAGGGAAATGGTGATATATAAGCGGATTAGACACACAAAAAAACACTCAACAAATGGCTACAATTTAAGGAATGTGTTTAGTGACGGCATCAGTTTCCTAATTGAAGGAGAAAGGTCAGGGGGTAAGAAAAGCTGCTTCTAGGAGGTTGTCAAGTGTTTTCACTCGACGATTCCATTCTTGGGTGGTTGGTTTGGCCCGTGTTCCTGTAACTAGAATCCTAACCCGATATATCCCATTTTAATTTTACACCATTGTGAACCTTACGCCTTTTTTACTCTCTGATTGAGGTTCTCGGCATTGAAAAAATCTTCGTAATCTAAATCACACGTGTATATGTTGACATTTAAGAGATATACAGTCAAGAAAATCAAGGACAATGGTGATATATATGCGGATTAGACACAAAAAAAAAACACTCAACAAATGGCTACAATTTAAGGAATGTGTTTGGCGACGGCATCAGATTCCTAATTGATGGAGAAAGGCCTTGTGGCGAGAAAAGCTGCTTCTAGGAGGTTGTCAAGTGTTTTCGCTCGACGATTCCATTCTTGGGTGGTTGGTTTGGCCCTTGTTCCTGTAACTCGAATCATAGCTCGGTATATCCCATTTTAATTTTACACCATTGTGAACCTTACGCCTTTTTTACTCTCTGATCGAGGTTCTCGGCATTGAAAAGTCTTCGTAAATTAAATCACACGTGTATATGTTGACATTTAAGAGATATACAGTCAAGAAAATCAAGGGCAATGGTGATATATATGCGGATTAGACACCAAAAAAAGAACACTCAACAAATGGCTACAATTTAAGGAATGTGTTTAGTGACGGGTTCAGATTCCTAATTGATGGAGAAATGTCTGGTGGCAAGAAAAGCTGCTTCTAGAAGGTTGTCAAGTGTTTTCGCTCGACGATTCCATTCTTGGGCGGTTGGTTTGGCTCTTGTTCCTGTAACTCGAATCCTAGCCCGGTATATCCCATTTTAATTTTACACCATTGTGAACCTTACGCCTTTTTTACTCTCTGATTGAGATTTTTGGCATTGAAAAATCTTCGTAAACTAAATCACACGTGTATATGTTGACATTTAAAATAAAGACAGTCAAGAAAATCATGGGCAATGGTGATAAATATGCGGATTAGACACAAAAAAAAAACACTCAACAAATGGCTACAATTTAAGGAATGTGTTTAGTGACGGCATCAGATTCCTAATTGATGGAGAAAGGTCTGGTGGCAAGAAAAGCTGCTTCTAGGAGGTTGTCAAGTGTTTTCTCTCGATGATTCCATTATTGGGTGGTTGGTTTGGCCCTTGTTCCTGTTACTCGAATCCTAACCCGGTATATCCCATTTTAATTTTACACCATTGTGAACCTTACGCCTTTTTTACTCTCTGATCGAGGTTATCGGCATTGAAAAATCTTCGCAAACTAAATCACACGTGTATATGTTGACATTTAAGAGATATACAGTCAAGAAAATCAAGGGCAATGGTGTTATTCATGCGGATTAGACACCAAAACAAAAAACTCAACAAATGGCTACAATTTAAGGAATGTGTTTAGTGACGGCATCAGATTCCTAATTGATGGAGAAAGGTCTGGTGGCAAGAAAAGCTGCTTCTAGGAGGTTGTCAAGTGTTTTCGCTCACGATTCCATTCTTGGGTGGTTGGTTTGGCCCTTGTTCCTGTAACTCGAATCCTAGTCCGGTATATCCCATTTTAATTATACACCATTGTGAACCTTACGCCTTTTTTACTCTCTGATCGAGGTTCTCGGCATTGAAAAATCTTCGTAAACTAAATCACACGTGTATATGTTGACATTTAAGAGATATACAGTCAAGAAAATCAAGGGAAATGGTGATATATATGCGGATTAGACACAAAAAAAAACACTCAACAAATGGCTACGATTTAAGTAATGTGTTTAGTGACGGCATCAGATTTCTAATTGATGGACAAAGGTCTGGTGGGAAGAAAAACTGCTTTTAGGAGGTTGTCAAGTGTTTTCACTCGACGATTCCATTCTTTGGTGGTTGGTTTGGCCCTTGTTCCTGTAACTAAAATCCTAGCCCGGTATATCCCATTTTAATTTTACACCATTGTTAACCTTACGCCTCTTTTACTCGCTGATCGAGGTTCTTGGCTTTGAAAAATCTTCATAAACTAAATCACACGTGTATATATTGACATTTAAGAGATATACAGTCAAGAAAATCAAGGGCAATTGTGATATATATGCGGATTAAACACCAAAAAAAACACTCAACAAATGGCTACAATTTAAGGAATGTGTTTAGTGACGGCATCAGATTCCTAATTGATGGAGAAATGTCTGCTGGCAAGAAAGGCTGCTTCTAGGAGGTTGTCAAGTGTTTTCGCTTGACGATTCCATTCTTGGGTGGTTTGTTTGGCCCTGGTTCCTGTAACTCGAATCCTAGCCCGTTATATCCCATTTTAATTTTTCACCATTGTGAACCTTACGCCTTTTTTACTCTCCGATCGAGGTTCTCGGCATTGAGAAATCTTCCTAAACTAAATCACACGTGTATGTTTTTGACATTTAAGACATATACAGTCAAGAATATCAAGGGTAATGGTGATATATATACGGATTAGACACAAAAAAAACACTCAACAAATGGCTACAATTTAAGGAATGTGTTTAGTGACGGCATCAGATTCCTAATTGATGGAGAAATGTCTGGTGGGAAGAAAAGCTGCTTCTTGGAGGTTGTCAAGTGTTTTCACTCGACGATTCCATTCTTGGGTGGTTGGTTTGGCCCTTTTTCCTATAACTCAAATCCTAGCACGGTATATCCTGTTTTAATTTTACACCATTGTCAACCATACGCCTTTTTTACTCTCTGATCGAGGTTCTCGGCATTGAAAAATCTTCGTAAACTAAATCACACATGTATATGTTGACTTTAAGAGATATACACTCAAGAAAATCAAGGGCAATGGTGATATATAAGCGGATTAGACACAAAAAAAAAAAAACACTCAACAAATGGCTACAATTTAAGGAATGTGTTTAGTGACGGCATCAGTTTCCTAATTGAAGGAGAAAGGTCAGGGGGCAAGAAAAGCTGCTTCTAGGAGGTTGTCAAGTGTTTTCACTCGACGATTCAATTCTTGGGCGGTTGGTTTGGCTATTGTTCCTGTAACTCGAATCCTAGCCCGGTATATCCCATTTTAATTTTACACCATTGTGAACCTTACGCCTTTTTTACTCTCTGATTGAGATTTTCGGCATTGAAAAATCTTCGTAAACTAAATCACACGTGTATATGTTGACATTTAAAATAAAGACAGTCAAGAAAATCATGGGCAATGGTGATAAATATGCGGATTTGACACAAAAAAAAACACTCAACAAATGGCTACAATTTAAGGAATGTGTTTAGCGACGGCATCAGATTCCTAATTGATGGAGAAAGGTCTGGTGGCAAGAAAAGCTGCTTCTAGGAGTTTGTCAAGTGTTTTCGCTCGACGATTCCATTCTTGGGTGGCTGGTTTGGCCCTTGTTCCTGTAACTCGAATCCTAGCTCGGTATATCGCATTTTAATTTTACACCATTGTGAACCTTACGCCTTTTTTACTCTCTGATCGAGGTTCTCGGCATTGAAAAATCTTCGTAAACTAAATCATACGTGTATATGTTGACATTTAAGAGATATACAGTCAAGAAAATCAAGGGCAATGGTGATAAATATGCGGATTAGACACCAAAAAAACACTCAACAAATGGCTACAATTTAAGGAATGTGTTTAGTGACGACATCAGATTCCTAATTGATGGAGAAAGGTCTGGTGGCAAGAAAAGCTGCTTCTAGGAGGTTGTCAACTGTTTTCGCTCGATGATTCCATTATTGGGTGGTTGGTTTGGCCCTTGTTCCTGTTACTCGAATCCTAACCCGATATATCCCATTTTAATTTTACACCATTGTGAACCTTACGCTTTTTTTACTCTCTGATCGAGGTTATCGGCATTGAAAAATCTTCGCAAACTAAATCACACGTGTATATGTTGACATTTAAGAGATATACAGTCAAGAAAATCAAGGGCAATGGTGTTATTCATGCGGATTAGACACCAAAACAAAAAACTCAACAAATGGCTACAATTTAAGGAATGTGTTTAGTGACGGCATCAGATTCCTAATTGATGGAGAAAGGTCTGGTGGCAAGAAAAGCTGCTTCTAGGAGGTTGTCAAGTGTTTTCGCTCGACGATTCCATTCTTGGGTGGTTGGTTTGGCCCTTGTTCCTATAACTCGAATCCTAGTCCGGTATATCCCATTTTAATTTTACACCATTGTGAACCTTACGCCTTTTTTACTCTCCGATCGAGGTTCTCGGCATTGAAAAATCTTCGTAAACTAAATCACACGTGTATATGTTGACACTTAAGAGATATACAGTCAAGAAAATCAAGGGAAATGGTGATATATATACGGATTAGACACAAAAAAAAAACACTCAACAAATGGCTACAATTTAAGTAATGTGTTTAGTGACGGCATCAGATTTCTAATTGATGGACAAAGGTCTGGTGGGAAGAAAAACTGCTTTTAGGAGGTTGTCAAGTGTTTTCACTCGACGATTCCATTCTTTGGTGGTTGTTTTGCCCTTGTTCCTGTAACTCGAATCCTAGCCCGGTATATCCCATTTTAATTTTACACCATTGTTAACCTTACGCCTCTTTTACTCGCTGATCGAGGTTCTTGGCTTTGAAAAATCTTCATAAACTAAATCACACGTGTATATATTGACATTTAAGAGATATACAGTCAAGAAAATCAAGGGCAATTGTGATATATATGCGGATTAAACACCAAAAAAAACACTCAACAAATGACTACAATTTAAGGAATGTGTTTAGTGACGGCATCA
>JARYGA010020194.1:0-43243 GCA_030545235.1 Helianthus tuberosus | reverse complement strand
GTTGGGGCTTGCGTGGGGTTGGCATCCTTTTCCTGATTGCCATCCCACTTGCGCTTGTTGTCTCCTAAAGTGTCAGCAGTAGCACTGATTCGTTTGGGCAGCTTGCCTTGCTCCACAACTTGATCAGTGAGACGGTGAGATAGACGAATAACTTGCTGGATTGTGGGGAGATTAGCTGAAGTCACAAGACTTTGAATTTCGGGAAGCAGACCCTTGAGATACAGTTTGATTCTTCGGTAAGTAGGCTGAGATATGTTGGGACAAAGATCAGCGTAGTTGTTTTGGTTAAAAATTACCGAAGAATTAAGTGATCAAATTAGTTAAGTGAGGTAGTGTGCTAGAAACGAGTGTCGAAAATATGTTAATCAAATTAATTGTAAAAACAGTTTCAGGATACGGCTCAGGATATAGAGCTGTATCTATGATCAAACGATGAGCGAAAAATGTAAAGGGGTGACACGAGATGTACGAGGAAAGCCCTTGATCAATCTAGATCACCGGCACAAAACCTCGGGAGCTGACAATCGCAGCTGCCTTGTTCTTCTATTACTTCAAATATCAGGATACAGTGTAGGATGTAATGCGGATCAACTAAGTGTTACAATGTGATTCGAGTACAAGTGTTTGTGTGTAGTGGTTGCCAGTAGCTTGAGAGTAAAGTGTGCGAATGAAAAAGTGTGTGCCTTAACTGATCTAATCCATCTATTTATAGTAAAAGAAATGTAACAAACTACCCTATTAAACCGGGATCCGGCGGATATTCCCTAGTTGAAAGTTGTAGACCTGGTCCTTCGGGTTCAACGTCTCTCATGTAACTGGTTTGCCCGAATCTTAAGGAGAAGAAGTCCATCTGACCGTTAGTGACCTACAGCTTCTTACCTGCACGTGGTCAATTTAATTAACACCAGAATATCGCACCAGGATGTTACCAATATCCTGATCCGGTATCCTGGTCACAGGTAAACAATCAAAAGCAGAATATTATTCAGGATATATATGCTCAGAAAATGGCCCATAACAATTGTCCCCAAATATATATGTTGGTATACCAATCCAACGGATATATTTTAAAATCCTGTTTCGCAAATCAAGGCAATTAAATCGAGATGACGGTCAAGATTACATCATACAACTTCCAACGCGCTTTTAACTCGATGGACATCTACAACGCTCCTATATCTTCTCTCTTCTTGTTTGAAAAGCAAATATCTCCAACGGAGTCTCCAGGTAATTCCTTACTTCATATTCATTTTCTGCTAATCTCTTTTCTTTTACTTGCAATGGCTACTGGAACTTTTTCTCAAACCGGCGAATCATCTGAGACCTTCATCCAACAAAATCTTCTCAAAAATCCCAAGAAAGAGGTCTGTGCTTTTGATAACGTGGACATTGCGGCATTGAGGGCTTCCGGTGCTTTCCCCGATGGCACGATCTTCAGACCGTTTGATCGATCAATTCAATCAGACGTTTCTTCTGCTGATTGGGTCTGCTTCCCGGCATACCCTTTCTCGCTAGGTCTTCCGTACCCCTTTCCCGAATTTATGATGCAATTCTTCCGGACTACCGGTATTTCCTTTGCCCAAACCATGCCCATGGTCTGGAGGGTATTAATCGTACTCAACCAAATTAAAAACCTTCACTGTCCCGACCTTTGCATCGAAGATATGCCAATTGCTTACCGCCTCCGATCCCATGGTTCTAGTCGGTTTTTGCTTTTTTCAACTTCCAACAAACCCCTTATTCTTAATGCCACCAAAAACGAAGACGGATGGCAACGCAAGTTCTTCTTCGTCAAATGAGACTCCATTGATGAGGGTGCTAGCCTTCCGGTGGAATGGTTAACCACCGGTAGGATCATGAATGTCCCTATGTACCTCTTAGACTTTTATTTTTTGCTAATATCTTCTTATTTGATCCTTTTGCAGTGAATTTTAAGGAAGTAGCTCCTCCTACTGCGGAATCAGAAAAAAGAATCAATGCAGTTTACAAATTACCTGCAAGTGACAGGAGTTTTACCACACATATCCCGAGTTCCAGTCAATACTCATCATACAAAATGTCTGGTAAGGGTTACTTTTGAAATAACTAATTAGTGCAATATAATATACTGAAGGGTAATAAAGATGTAGGATTTTTTCCTTTATGCAGCACCAGCCAAGATCCCTGAAGTTTTCAACCTTGATGAGCTGGACAGTTATCCTGACCAGGTCCAGATCAAGAAGGAACCTAGTCCCAAGGCCACGGCCTCATCCAAGCCCAGCAGCTCCAAGGCCATCATCATTCCCAAACCTTCGCCAGCTACCAAGCCCCGGAGTTCAAGTTCTCGTAAAAGGAAAGAGCCTGATTCTCCCGTTATCTCTGATATATTCGCCTATGAGAATCACGGTTTCATTGAAGCAAGTGGATTTATGACTTCTTTTCTCAACCAGGTCAGTATCCTTGATCCATATCCTGCACCTTATATCACTTATAAGTATTTATTAAAACCAATACATGTCCTCTTACTTTGCAGGGTCTTGAACGTCTGGTTCATCTATATCAAGAATCCTGTGGGCTCAACAAGACGCTTGAATCCAAGTTAAAGAAAGCCGAGGTTAACATCTCCGATCAGGGCATGATTGCAGCTGCCAAGTCTCGGCACTACGAGGAAAAGTTCAAGGCTATGACCCAAGAACACCAGGTCTCTCTCAACAAAGTTGCTCTCCATGCCCAAGCCGATCTTGATGCTGCCCACGCTCAACACGAACGGGATATGATCAGTTACCGGGAAAGCCTTAAAAGTTCCGTCGTCACTTCCCTTCTCCAGGCCAGGCTAAAATGACCCATAAAGCCAAAGCACTTCTTGGGACATCGATGCCTTGGAAACAAAGCTAAGGAGTCTCGGCAGCACTTCCACTAAACCTGCAGCTGAAGGGTCTTCAAAGGCAGTCGAAAAACCAACTGATGCTGAGAAGGATGCTGAGATTGATCCCGAGATGGATGCTGCTGAAAATACCATGAACGAAGAAGGCGCTGCCTCCTAAAACTTATTTCCCTTAAATTTGAGAGTTATGCTTATGTTTGAACAATTTTACTTCTTGTCCTATGAACAGTTTTTATTTCTGCATTAAAACAACTTGATAGCCTAAGGTGGATGGATCCTAGGTTTTAGGATGAAGCCTTCGGTCATCAACTGGTATTATAATTTCACCTTTCAATTGGCTTGCTATTGTTCTCCAATGCATTTCTTAGTGCAGATTTTTTGCAAAATATCCTGATCAATATTCTCAGTGATATATTATGAAAACTTTTATTAAATAGAATTTCTAAAAATTCAATCAACTTTAAATAAAACTTCTAAAGAATAAAAGGTAGTCCATTTTCTAAAACCTGTTTTGATAATACTTGTTTGATCAGAGTTTTTTTTTTCAATCAAGTATCACTTCCCAAATATTTCAATCAAATATCCCGAAGCGTATCCCAAAAACACATTCTGAAGACATATCCTAAAGATATGTCGTTTTCATGATATTTTGAGCCTTAATCAGAGTTAAATAATTCATATAAGATTCACAAAGGAAAGATCATACCAGGAATTGAGTGTAACCCTAGTATCAAACTGCAACCCCTTTTGCAACTTCTCCCGCTAAGATGTCCCCAGTCCGAGACACTTAGCCCAATTTTGATCTTTTGAGCTTCACACAATTGCTTTAGAGAATGTCCCCTGTGCATGAAGTCTTTAAACACTTAGAAAATTTTTGAACATTAGTCCCGACTGTTTAGACAATTCTTGTGTTATAGGGGTAAAACCCAAAAATATACTGGAGATAAATCCTTGGTATCCTGGGGTAAATCCCAAATTTTCATGCGCTACAGGCGGGAGTGTATAAACTCCGAGACTTAGAAAGGTGAAAACCTTTAAACCTTAGAGAGTATGAAAATACCCTTTCGTGAGAGAGGGTGATCAATCCTTGTATACCTTAAGGATTCAGGATATAGCCAATAGTAACGAAATTGTCAGCCACTTTTACATGAACTGGTCCTGCCACATTGAACTATTCCCGAATAACTTGCGCTCCAGGGTGGTGTTTAAACCCAATTTGGAAGAAAGGTGAATACCTTTAAACTTGTGAAAGGATCAGGATCCCTTAGACGTGAGAGAGGGGGCCAATCCTCTAATCTTCCGAAGTATCCTGAATGTGTATCTTGGTGCTACATCCCGAAGCATATACTGCAAAACAATCGTAAGCTAAGGTGGTTGTTAGCCTGGCTAACACCCCTCCGATGCTTAAGTCAGTAATGGGTTCAAAACAGTAAATAATATCAAAATTTAATAAAAGAGACAGAATCCATACCATCCTGAGTTAGAATTTAAATTCCATACTCACTTAAAATAGAGTTTTAGATGTATAGCATTCCAGGATCTCGATAGCATATCTCCCTCCATATTCTTGAGTCGGTATGCTCCTTTTACTAATTCTGATTCAACCTCATAGGGTCCTTCCCATTTTGGAGCCAACTTTCCATCAGCAGGATTAGTAGTATCCTGAAAAGCCTTTCTCAATACCCAATCTCCAACTTGAAATCTTCTAGTCCTTATATTCTTGTTATATGCTTTAGATATCCTCTGTTGATATGCTTCCATCCTTAGCCTTGCAGCGTCTCTTGTCTCATCAATAGTATCCAGATCCTGGCAGAGGACTTCAGAATTCTGCTCAGGATCCCTGAGGTTGGATCTCGCTGTAGGTATCACCATTTCTGTCGGGATCACCGCTTCTGCTCCAAACACCAAGGAAAACGGGGTTTGGCCAGTTGCACTCTTCACCGTCGTCCTATCAGCCCACAAAACAAAGGGTAATTCTTCTGCCCTTCTTCCTTTCTTAGCCCCTAGTCTCTTTTTCAAGTTGTTGACAATTATCTTGTTCGAGGATTCTGCTTGTCCATTTGCTTGAGGGTGTACCGGAGTAGACGTGATCATTTTGATTCCCCAACTCTTGAAAAAGTCAGTAGTCCTTTTACTTATAAATTGAGATCCTTTGTGACAAATTATCTCAGCTGGTACTCCAAACCTAGTCAGGATATTCCTTTTTATGAAGGATACCACTTCTTGATCTCTAACCTGAACAAATGCTTCTGCTTCAACCCACTTGGAGAAATAATCCGTCATTGCCAACATGAAAACCTTTCCTCCTGGAGCCTTTGGAAGCTTTCCCACTATATTCATCCCCCATTTCATAAACGGCCAAGGGGAAACAATAGGATACAGTGGTTCAGCAGGCTGATGTAATATATTACTATGTCTTTGACATGCGTCACATCTTCGAGCATATTCTGCAGCATCTTTTCTCATCATCGGCCAATAATATCCCGTCCTTAATACTTTTGAGAATAACGACCTGCCCCCAGTATGGTTACCACAATCCCCTTTGTGTATATCCTGAAGCACGTCTTTGGTTTCGGGATCCTCCAAGCACCTCAGATATGGTCCTGCAAGAGATTTCTTATACAAAACATTATTTATAATAGTGAATCGTGATACCTTCATTCTAAATGCCTTAGGATTCTCATTCTTTGGGATGTGTCCTTCCTTGAGATATCTCATGATTGGAGCAGTCCAGGACTTAGGACCCTCCTCGGGATACTCGTCATCAGGATCCTGAATACTTATTACTTCCTTATTGATGTAGGGTAAAATACACATATTTGTCCCGTGTAGATTGTTTATTTTTTTGTATAGTTTTTATTTATTATTTTTAGTTTTTAGTATTATATTATATTATATTGTGTTTTGGCAGGTTCTGGTGCAAATGGATAAAAAACGAGTAATATGGAAATGACCAGGCAGTTGGGCAGACTAGAATGCCAGAGACCGAATTAAAATTGCCGCTATTTTCCTTGATTGAGCCGAAGCCCGTTTATTTGAGAAGGGGCCAATTAATATGTATTATTACTAGTAGAGATTGGTGGCTATTAAATACAAATTGAGAGCTGCTACATATATAGTTTTGTAGGAGGGCAACCAAAAACATCTTGAGCCCAGTATAAACAAAACGTGAAATTGGGGTTATGGGCTTTTGAAAAAGTAATTATACATTGTTTTTAAACATGACCCTAGTTGACATCATTCTTGGATAAAAAGCCACATCAGACGTGATCTTTGAGGGCACACAAACTTTGAGAGGCAGCCATAATTTTCTTGGACGACAAATTAATTGGAGGCTGCCTATTATATTAGTGGGGACATATTGTGAAGTGGGCGGCGACAAAAAGAGGAGAACCACCTTGGACGCATACAGGTGTGGGCCAAAGCCCAATCTAGTTAGACGCAACACATAAAACGAAAACTAAATTGGGCAGACATTATTTTTCCTTGGACGTGAAGGAACTGGAATAATATATATATCAAATCTTGAACAGAAGACAGGGGACGCACGATCAGACAAACACAACAGCATTGACACGAATTGGAGAGTTCTTTTGCACCATTGAAGCCTGATTGAAGATCTTTGAAGCATTCGGGTCGCTTGGAATCGTCGGGTAACATTCGGGAGCGTTCGGGAGTGAAGTCTACGGGTTTTATCTCTTAGATTCTTCGTTTTTCGCTTGTTTCTTATTGTTGCATGATGAATTCAGACTTTATATTGATTGATACTATGTTTGTGATCATGATTAGCGGGTAAAACTTCATAAACTACCTAGGCTAATGACAATAGTTAAATAAAGTTTGGTTCTTTATTCGATTTTTGGCATGGTTGTGGATTTTTCTTGTATTGTAAAAGCTTCGGGAATTTAACTTGGTGCATATGCGTGCTTGACGATTATTTTATCACTGTTTATTGCTTCGTATAATCCTTGGTGACGGTCTTTATCACATATTAGGGTTGTGCTAGGGTTCTTGATTTAGGTGACGGTCTTTATCACGTAATAGATCATTAATCCTTTAGGGTGAAAATCGAGTAAGTAACCTTAGAGGTAATATTCGGTAATTTAATAAAATCAAGTGTTCTGCTAAACTTGTCGCTGTGAGGCTCGAGGTTATTAATAGGTCTCGGTTTGGTTATAAGTCCTTAACATTCCATTGTCTATTAAACCAAGATTAAAACCCGTAGTTGCTTTAGACGTTCGCCTGTGAGGTAGAGCGTCTTATATAGGCATTTTCAAGAAACTAGAGGACTGTGAGGAAATCTAGAAAACCGGTAAGCGTAACAGCCTAGGTAGTGCCATAAGAATCGCCTTGAGAGTGTTTGTCGGGCTTAGTGGTGTCTTAATAGGTTTAGTATCTAAAGATCCCGGTTCCACACCACAAAATAATCGAATAGAAATCCATTCTGAGTTTAGCTTGCGTCTAGCCTAGGTAGTCTTCATCATCTCTGATCAAAGTCTTCGTTCGAGTTCGTGTTAGTTATTTAGCTAATCTAGTTATTCGTTATTTGCATTCTTAGGATTTTTAGAAACCCCCCCCCCCCTTCCAATCAATAAACAAATAGTTTGAGTCGTGTCAGTCTTAGTCTTTATAGAGTCTTAGCGTAATCCTTAGAGTCTCATGGGTTCGCTACTCGGACTTGCTTTAGCTTTACTACATTGATCGGTACACTTGCCGGTTGTGTGGTTTATGGTTTAGATCGAGTCTTAGTTTATAAATTTAAAGCTTAGAGTGTCTAAATTAGGGTTAATTTTAGTTGTTTTCGTTAAACCACTTTGTGCACATCAAGTTTTTGGCGCCGTTGCCGGGGACTCTTTGGCGATTGCGTTGATTACTTTGTTTGGACTTAGTTGACATATTACGTGCTATTTGTGTTCGTTGAGTCGTAGGAGTCTAAAAATTATAAAAATAAAAAAATATTTGCTTTAGTGTCTTTTCTAGATTAGTGAGTCGTTGTTAGAGTCTTCTCACTTGTTCGTATTTGGTTTTTTGTTTGATGCCCCATACGCGCTCGCAGGGACCTCCGCCGAATCCGTTTACGATCAAGTCTTCCTTCTCATCTTCTGCGTCCGAGGTAAGTTCTTCTAGCTCTTCTTCGGTTTCGCAGTCCACCCCCGCTTTCGATTTCACACCGAAGCCATCGCCACACAATTCCCCACCACCCTCCCTTTCTCGTACACCTAGTCCTCCACCCGTAGTTCAAATGGCGAATCGTACCGTTTACGAGCAGGCTACCACCGGTTTCACCGGCGCTACTTCACCCATCACCCTTCCGAATATTGCGAATGATAGGTCCTGGCAGATTCCTACCTACATCATGACGGCCATCACAAATTCGTGCCAGTTCCATGGTCGTGACGACGAGGATGCTCCCGCTCACATAAATCGCATCACTCGCCTTTGCAGCACCTTCTCCATTGAGGGTGTTAATCTAGAGACCAGGTACCTTCAGGTTTTCCCATTCTCACTCGCTGGAAGCGCAGCCGTCTGGTTCGATTCTCAGCCCGCAGGCACTTTCACTACTTGGGCTGGTCTTCGCGATGCATTCTTAGCCAAGTACTTTCCCCCAGCCAAGGCATCTCGCCTTCGTGATCAGATTCACTCCTTTCGTATGGAGCCTGATGAGCCGTACCACTTAGCATGGGAGCGTTTTCAGACGCTTCTCTCTCGTTGTTCGCAGCATGGCTTGTCTGATTGGGCGTTAGTTGAAAAATTCTACAATGGTCTTACTCCTGAAATTAGAGCTCGTTTTGATACTTCAGCAGGAGGGCAGCTTATGGGAAAGAATACGGTGAATGAGTGCAATGATTTGTTCGAGAGTTTCGCACATTCTGATATGGACTACATCAATACCAGCAGGACTTCCATTCCTGTTCGTACCTCCTCGGCCGGTCGAGGGGTAAACCAAGTTAGCTTGGATCCATCGGTAGCTGCTATAGTCGAGAGTTTGAGGCAAGAGATGAGGCAAGAGTTGAATAAGATTAAGAAGAAAGTGGATAGGTGTGAGGTTTGTAGGGGAGGTCACGACACACTCGAGTGTCCCACACTTACGTTAGAGCAGGTTGAGTTCATAGCGGGTCAGTCTATGGGTCAATTTAGTAATAATAATAATAGTTTTAACCCCAGCTGGCAGGGTAGTGGTAATAGTAGTGGATATCGCCCTTCTGGTAATCCCCATGGGTTTCCATCTAGTCAGTATCAGAATAGGGGATCTGGTTTATATATGAGTGGTAGTGGTTCAGATTCGAGTGGACAGTTTGCTAGTGGGGGGTCGAATCAAGAGAGTCAAGGCAGTGACAAGGCTTTACAGGGTAGTTTGAGCAGGATGGAGGAGATGTTCGCTCAGATGATGACGCAGAATCAGGCGTTCGCTAAAAGTCAGGAGTAGATTAATAAAAGTCACGAACTTCAGCTTAAAAATCAAGAGTCTATTCTTTTAGATCTTAAGAGAACAGTAGGGGATATAGCTAGGCAGTTGAGAGAATCCTCTTCTGGTCAGATTTCAGGTACCACGCACCCAACCAACCATTTTGTGAAAGCAATCACTACTCGTAGTGGGAAGAATCTAGGGGAGGTCGTGAGAGAGAATGTTGAGTTAGGGAGTGATGATGAGGTAAATGAGGAGACCGAGATGGAGGCCCCAGGTAAGGTGCAAAATAGGCTAGACCCAGCAAGTACCGCACATACCGAGGAGCCTCGGGTTGAGAGGAAAGTAGAGAAGCAACCGGTTAGGGTTAGACCACCGCCCGTATTTGATCCCCCCCGTCTTCCGTTTCCCGCCCGTTATAAGCAACAGCAATACGCTAGGGAATACGAGAAATTTCTTGAGATGTTCACCCAGTTAAAAGGAAATCTTCCGTTCATAGAGGCCCTGAGATCCATGCCCAAATACGCCAAGTTTCTTAAGGATTTTCTCAAGCGTAAGGATAGGGTAGGTGAGTGTTCTAGTACTCCATTGAATGGAGATTGTTCTGCAGTGATCCTGACTAAACTTCCTGAGAAACTCACCGATCCGGGCATATTCACGATCCCTTGTTTGTTTGGTGGTGATGTTAAAAACCACGCGTTGGCAGACCTTGGTGCTAGTATTAATTTGATGCCATATTCATTTTACGAAAAACTAGGCCTTGGTGATTTGAAGCCAACTCGTATGACCCTCTCGTTAGCCGATAAGACAGTTAAGTATCCTAGGGGGATCATAGAGAATTTGTTAGTGAAGGTGGACAAGTTTGTCTTCCCGGCAGATTTTGTAGTGTTAGATATGGAGGCCGATGAAAACGTACGGTTGATTTTAGGGCGCCCGTTCTTGAACACTGCTAAAGCGCTTATAGATGTCTTCTTAAGCACAATCACACTTAGAGCGGGCGACGAATTGGTAGTTTTCAAGGTGAATAATGCGAGAGGGCCGAGTGAGAAAGTCGAGGCGATAGCGGCATCCGCGCGAATTAAACCAGCTAAGTCCTTTCCAATTTGCCCTTTGTCTTTTATTTCTTATTTATTTTTAGTTTTTTTGAGTCGGTTTCCGTCCTACATTGAGGGCAATGTAGAGTTTAAGTGTGGGGATGGGAAACTATCGTTTAGTGTCGTTAGTTTAGTTAGTAGAGTCATAAAAAACCGAAAAATACAAAAAAATTATAAAAAAAATTGAAAAATCAGAAAATGTCCTTTGAAATAAGAAGTTTGCAAAATTGAAACGGAAAATGATAGTAAAGTTGGGTTTTTTTTTCGGGTTCAAATAATAATAATATGAGAAAATAATTGAGCTTGTGTCTAATTTGGGATGTGCGGGTAGGCTCGATTCGGTTCTAGGTTCCTTTGATCTTAATTATACCTAATTGTTGGTCTGCTAGTGGGTTCTCATCTAGGGAAAGTGGGGAAACTGAAACTGCCAAAAATAGTATAAGGGATGCCGTTATAAGCTAAGTTTGTTAGAGTTTTTGGTCATTATCTCGTCGGAAAAAAAATGAAATAAACGAGCTAGAAACTAAATGAAAGTAGCCATTCCTATGTAGTCTGTGGTTGGGGATAGCGACTCTACAGCCGGATTACCTCTAGGGTGTGTGAAATCAACCTTGCAAATAAAGAAAAAAAAAGTACCGAAGCCTAAGTAATCCGAGTTGGGGATAGCGACTCTACAGCCGGAATGCCTCTTGGTTAGTGAAAGCAACGTCTACGCTCGTAAAAGAAAAAAAAATGAGAAAAATATATATATATATAGATTTGATTTTAAACTCTCTTGATCTTGGTATAAGGCGGTTAGGAAATAACCCAGTGGTTGTTCCTTTTGTCCTATAAGCTTGAGGGGGGATTAGGTGGACTTGCAATTCTTAGTGTGAGACCCTAGGTAGATTGACCGAACTTGAATTAAATTTCATGATAAGGGCTTGGAACCGGGTTGGGTTTAAGAGGATCATTATACTTGCAATCGCGGCTAACACGAGTTTCGATTTTAATAAAGTAACAGAAGCTTTGTCCCGATTGATTATTCCGACTATGATTCCGTTTTGCACAATTCTTTTTCGGGGACGAAAAAAGGTTAAGTGTGGGGATATTTGATGTAGGGTAAAATACACATATTTGTCCCGTGTAGATTGTATATTTTTTTGTATAGTTTTTATTTATTATTTTTAGTTTTTAGTATTATATTATATTATATTGTGTTTTGGCAGGTTCTGGTGCAAATGGATCAAAAACGAGTAATATGGAAATGATCAGGCAGTTGGGCAGAGTAGAATGCCAGAGACCGAATTAAAATTGCCGCTGTTTTCCTTGATTGAGCCGAAGCCCGTTTATTTGAGAAGGGGCCAATTAATATATATTATTACTAGTAGAGATTGGTGGCTATTAAATACAAATTGAGAGCTGCTACATATATAGTTTTGTAGGAGGGCAACCAAAAACATCTTGAGCCCAGCATAAACAAAACGTGAAATTGGGGTCATGGGCTTTTGAAAAAGTAATTATACATTTTTTTTAAACATGACCCTAGTTGACATCATTCTTGGATAAAAAGCCACATCAGACGTGATCTTTGAGGGCACACAAACTTTGAGAGGCAGCCATAATTTTCTTGGACGACAAATTAATTGGAGGCTGCATATTATATTAGTGGGGACATATTGTGAAGTGGGCGGCGACAAAAAGAGGAGAACCACCTTGGACGCACACAGGTGTGGGCCAAAGCCCAATCTAGTTAGACGCAACACATAAAACGAAAACTAAATTGGGCAGACATTACTTTTCCTTGGACATGAAGGAACTGGAATAATATATATATCAAATCTTGAACAGAAGACAGGGGACGCACGATCAGACAAACACAGCAGCATTGACACGAATTGGAGAGTTCTTTTGCACCATTGAAGCCTGATTGAAGATCTTTGAAGCATTCGGGTCGCTTGGAATCGTCGGGTAACATTCGGGAGCGTTCGGGAGTGAAGTCTACGGGTTTTATCTCTTAGATTCTTTGTTTTTCGCTTGTTTCTTATTGTTGCATGATGAATTCAGACTTTATATTGATTGATACTATGTTTGTGATCATGATTAGCGGCTAAAACTTCATAAACTACCTAGGCTAATGACAATAGTTAAATAAAGTTTGGTTCTTTATTCGATTTTTGGCATGGTTGTGGATTTTTCTTGTATTGTAAAAGCTTCGGGAATTTAACTTGGTGCATATGCGTGCTTGACGATTATTTTATCACTGTTTATTGCTTCGTATAATCCTTGGTGACGGTCTTTATTACATAATAGGGTTGTGCTAGGGTTCTTGATTTAGGTGACGGTCTTTATCACGTAATAGATCATTAATCCTTTAGGGTGAAAATCGAGTAAGTAACCTTAGAAGTAATATTCGGTAATTTAATAAAATCAAGTGTTCTGCTAAACTTGTCGTTGTGAGGCTCGAGGTTATTAATAGGTCTCGGTTTGGTTATAAGTCCTTAACATTCCATTGTCTATTAAACCAAGATTAAAACCCGTAGTTGCTTTAGACGTTCGCGCTGTGAGGTAGAGCGTCTTATATAGGCACTTTCAAGAAACTAGAGGACTGTGAGGAAATCTAGAAAACCGGTAAGCGTAACAGCCTAGGTAGTGCCACAAGAATCGCCTTGAGAGTGTTTGAGGGGCTTAGTGGTGTCTTAATAGGTTTAGTATCTAAAGATCCCGGTTCCACACCACAAAATCATCGAATAGAAATCCATTCTGAGTTTAGCTTGCGTCTAGCCTAGGTAGTCTTCATCATCTCTGATCAAAGTCTTCGTTCGAGTTCGTGTTAGTTATTTAGCTAATCTAGTTATTCGTTATTTGCATTCTTAGGATTTTTAGAAACCCCCCTCCCCCTTCCAATCAATAAACAAATAGTTTGAGTCGTGTCAGTCTTAGTCTTTATAGAGTCTTAGCGTAATCCTTAGAGTCTTGTGGGTTCGATACTCGGACTTGCTTTAGCTTTACTACATTGATCGGTACACTTGCCGGTTGTGTGGTTTAGGGTTTAGATCGAGTCTTAGTTTATAAATTTAAAGCTTAGAGTGTCTAAATTAGGGTTAATTTTAGTTGTTTTCGTTAAACCACTTTATGCACATCACTTATCCTGAGGATTCGTCGCAGGATATAGGATATGTAATATTGGTATTCAAGTTCCTTCCGGTATCCTGACCGATGATCCCAGATTTGCCAAGGCATCAGCTTCAGCATTATCCTCTCTTGGTACCTGTACAAGTGTAAAAATATCGAAATATCCTGCAAATTTTTTGAGAATTTCGAGATACTCGATTAACTTCTCTCCTTTAACTGCATAGGTTCCATTAAAATGATTAGTGATTAACAAAGAGTCAACATATACTTTCAAATTCTTGATACTCATATTTTTAGCCAACTCTAATCCTGCAATCAAAGCTTCATATTCTGCCTCATTATTAGTAGCAGGAAATTCACACCTAATAGCCTGGGGTAATATGTCCCCCTGTGGCGATTTTAGTAGTATACCTAGACCGACACCTCTTACATTAGATGCACCATCAGTATACAATGTCACGCATTCTAAGTTTTCTCCTAGCTGTTGTACTTCTAGGTCTACTTCATTTTGAATGGCATTTCTAGGTTCATACACTAAGTCATAAGCCCTTAATTTCACTGACTACTTAGCCATTCTACCCGACAACTCGGGTTTCCTAAGCACATTCTTAACAGGATAATTAGTTCTAACATGAATCCTATGCGTCTCAAAATAATGTCTAAGTTTCGTCGATGCCATAACTAGGGCTAATATCAATTTTTCTAGATGAGAATATCTAGTTTCAGCATCTAATAAACTTTTACTAACGTAATAGACAGGATACTGCTGACCTTCATGATCCTTTATAAGGACAGCACTTACTGCATTCCCTGACACTGCAAGATACAGGGATAATGGTTCGCCATCCTCAGGCCTCATCAATAAGGGTGCGGTTGAAAGATACTGCTTTAAATCCTGCAAGGCTGCTTCATGCTTTGCTCCCCATTCGAACTTCTTATTCTTCTTGAGGATATCGTAAAATTCCTTGCACTTTTCCGAGGATCTTGAAATAAATCTGTTCAACGCTGCTACTCGGCCTGTTAACCATTGAACATCTTTCATATTCGAAGGTGATTTAATATCCAGGATAGCTTTAATCTGCTCCGGGCTTGCCTCTATCCCTCTTTTGGTCACCATATATCCTAGAAACTTTCCTGCCCCCACTCCGAAATGGCACTTAGCAGGATTCAGTTTCATGTTATGTTGATCTAGGATATCAAACGCTCCCTTAGTATCCTGGAGGTGATCCTCAGCCTTTTTAGATTTCACCACCATATCATCAATATATACCTCCATGGTGTCCCCCAGCTTGTCTTTAAACATCATGTTTACCAACCTCTGGTATGTTGCACCTGCATTTTTCAAACCAAAGGGCATAGCAGTATAACAATAAATACCTGTGGGTGTCATGAAAGCAATATCCTCCTGATCAGAGGGTTCCATTTGGATTTGCTGAAATCCTGAAGAGGCATCCATGAAGGTTAACATCTCGTGACTGGCGGTAGCGTCTACCATTGAATCAACATGAGGTAGAGGAAACGGGTCTTTCGGACAGGCTTTGTTTAAGTCTGTGTAGTCTACACAAACTCTCCATTTCCCATTTTTCTTTTGTACCACGAATACATTCACAAGCCATTTAGGAAACTTCACTTCTCTAATCATCTTGCTCCTTAGTAGTCTTTCAACTTCCTCTTGGATGATCACATTTCGCTCCGGAGTAAATTTCCTTCTCTTTTGTTGGACCGGCTTGAATGTCCTGTCAATACCGAGCTTATGTGTTATAATATCCTTGGAAATACCTGTCATATCCTCGTGCTTCCATGCGAATGTTGACATCCTGCATTTCAAAAAATTAGTCAATTGATTTTCAATATCCTGAGGGATATTGGTTCCTAAGAGCACCGAGATATCCGGATTATCCTGATCCAAGATAACTTTCTTTACATCCTGCTCCGAAGCTTCCATGATATCCTGGGCCCGCATCTTTAATTGCTATGCTGCATTGGGCTTGGTTGAGGATTTCATTGAGGATGAGTAGCATTCCTTTCCCTCCTGCTGATCACTATCAACCTTGACAACCCCCCAAGGGGTAGGGATCTTGATGCACTGATGATAAGTCGATGGCACAGCCTTCATATCATGGATCCATGGCCTGCCTAGTATGATATTATAGCAGGATAGGGAGTCCATCACACAGAAACGTTGTATCGAGTTGACCCCTTCAACATATACTAGTAACTTTATCTCCCCTACGGTATTCCTAGCTTCTCCATTGAAGCCAACGAGCACGGTGGATTTAGAAGTAATGTCCATCGGAGATATATTCATCCTCTTCAATGTTTCCAGCTGAATTATGTTGATAGAGCTGCCATTATCCACTAATATCCTGCGTACAAAATGGTTAGCAACATATAACGTTATTACGAGGGCATCATGGTGGGGATCCTTGACAGTATCCCTGTCATCACTGTCGAAAGTGATCACTTTGTCAGTTGTGAGGGTAGTCATTCTGGCTCGTCTGTCTCCCCTTTCAGTCTTAGCCTCCTTTGCATGTATCTTGGCCGCAGAATACGAAGTCCCACAAATGTCGGATCCTCCTGAAATAAAGTTAATTATTTTGGCATCTGCTGGGGGTGATGCTGCTCGTTCAGGATCCTTCTGCCCTTTATTTTTCTTTCTTCCCAGAAAATCCTTCAGATATCCCTTGCTCAATAGGTAGCTTATTTCTTTCCTTAGAGCAATGCAATCCTCAGTCACATGTCCGAAATCTTCATGGAAGGCACACCATTTGGATTTATCCTTCCAATCCGCTTTTTGTTGATTCTTTCGAGGCCACCTAGCTTTGTCTCCTAAACCCTGCATAGCATACATTAACTCAGGTATATTAACAGAAAAGCAATATTTAGATAATTCAGGATATTCTTCAGGATCCTCGTCTTCAACAGCATTCACTTTCTTGTTGTCATTTCTGCCATATGGCTAGGAGCGATACGGTTTATATGAGGATTCTGATTTCCTGTTGGTTGATTCATAGGTTGAGGTAGAATTCATCCTCTCTTGCATCTTTTTGTCATCTTCCAAGTGAATATATCTCAAGGCCCTGTTACGAGCTTCGTCGAGATTCCTGCAGGGATTCATTACAAGATCCTGATAAAACTGAGAATCTTTTTGTAATCCCATCTTAAAAGCCTGCACAGCTGTTGCAACATCAAGATGTGGGATATCCAAGGATTCCCGACTAAACTTGTTCACATAATTCCTCAAGGATTCCTGAGGTCCTTGAGTTATCCTGTAAAGATCACTGGTTAGTTTCTCAAAACTCCGGCTGCAAGAAAACTGACTATTAAATAAATTAACCAAATGAGAAAACGAAGTAATTGAGTGAGGAGGAACATTTAACAGTCATTTTAAGGCTGATCCTGTCAAGGTAGAACCGAAACCCTTGCACAAGCATGCTTCCTTGAGCTCCGGAGGGATAGGGTTAATCTCCATTCTTTCTCTATACTGGGCAATATGCTCTTCAGGATCCGTAGTCCCATCATACAGTTTCATGTTGGGGGTTTGAAATCTCTTTGGGATTTCAGCATCACAGATAGGATATGCAAAGCGGGATATCCTGTGGCTGTCTTGGGACACTTTCGGAATTGGCTGGACCACTCCAGGTACACTGGATATCATGTCTTTCAATTTCTGAAGCTCCCAAGTAAATGTTGACGTCATACCTGCATCCTACAAAGACCCATTATTGTTAGTAGCAAGAATATTATTATTTGACACGTTACCGGTCTGAGGATTCTGGCCATATCCTGAAGCATATCCTGAGCTCCTCACAGTTGACATCCTGACCGAGGAGGGTATCTCAGGAGTATGATTCTGAGAATGGCTTGGCACGATATTCCCCCGGCTATCCTCAGTGTAAACTGCAGAACTGAAGTTCAAAGCCCTAGGCTGCAAAGGAGTGACAGTTTCTTCAGCAGGTCTACTTGGGCCGGATTTCAAGAGTTGTATCTCTCTCATCAGCATCCGATTAGTTTCCTGCTACTGCCTCATCTGTTCCTGTACACTACCAAACAAATTCAGAATTTCATCATTAGAAGCCAAAACAGGACCAGATCCCTGGGTACTGGGAGCGGGGATAACATCCCGAGCCACATGACTCTCAGTTCCGTGTGAAGAAGCTTGCATTCTTGGAGGAGGAGCTGGAAGCACCGAACCAATTGTTGCAGAGGTTGTAGTAGACATGGTGGAAGAGCTCATGTTTGATCTTGAGGCCATTGAAAACAATGTAGCAAAAAGTTTTGAGAATAGAAAACCGAGTAATGATTTTACTAAAGTTTTAGTAAAAATAGCACCACTTGCCCCACGGTGGGCGCCAAATTCTTTTGGTCAAAAATTACCGAAGCAATTAAGTGATCAAATTAGTTAAGTGAGGTAGTGTGCTAGAAATGAGTGTCGAAAATATGTTAATCAAATTAATTGTAAAAACAGTTTCAGGATACGGCTCAGGATATAGAGCTGAATCTATGATCAAACGATGAGCGAAAAATGTAAAGGGGTGACACGAGATGTACGAGGAAAGCCCTTGATCAATCTAGATCGCCGGCACAAAACCTCGGGAGCTGACCTTCTATTACTTCAAATTTCAGGATACAGTGCAGGATGTAATGCGGATCAACTAAGTGTTACAATGTGATTCGAGTACAAGTGTTTGTGTGTAGTGGTTGCCAGTAGCTTGAGAGTAAAGTGTGCGAATGAAAAAGTGTGTGCCTTAACTGATCCGATCCATCTATTTATAGTAAAAGAAATGTAACAAACTACCCTATTAAACCGGGATCCGGTGGATATTCCCTAGTTGAACGTTGTAGACCTGGTCCTTCGGGTTCAACGTCTCTCATGTAACTGGTTTGCCCGGATCTTAATGAGAAGAAGTCCATCTGACCGTTAGTGACCTACAGCTTCTTACCTGTACGTGGTCAATTTAATTAACACCAGAATATCGCACCAGGATGTTACCAATATCCTGATCCGGTATCCTGGTCACAGGTAAACAATCAAAAGCAGAATATTAGTCAGGATATATATGCTCAGAAAATGGCCCATAACAGTAATCATTGGATCGCATAGTGTATGTCTCGACACATCTTATCACTTTCAGGATGTGTCATATACTTAGATTTATGAGCTTCTTAGAGATACCTTTCTCATAGGTTTCCTTGAATTGGTACCATACCTTTTAATCCTTCAGTATTAATAGTAATTGTTGTTTCCTGGGTACTTTTTAATCATTCCATTAAATCTATTTGCAGATTTAATCTGATTGCACGTACTCGTTTTGGCTTCTCATGATGCTTAAGACTTAAAGCATCAACCACTATATTAGCTTTGCCTTCGTCATATTGAATCTAACAAACGTAGTCGCTTAGAATTTTCATCCAACGTCTTTGCCTCATGTTAAACTCTTTTCGCTCAAAAATATATCTAAGCTTTTGTGATCTGTAAATATAGTGAACTGACTACCATACAAATAATGTCTCCAAATTTTGAGGGCAAAAATTATTGCTCCTAGTTCTAAATCATGCATCGTATAATCCTTTTCATGCTTCTTTAATCGTCTGGATGCATAAGCAATTACTTTCTCACGTTGCATCAGTACACATCCTAGTCCTAATTTAGAAGCATCACAGTAAACTGTAAAAACCTCCAGTACCTTCTTGTAATGGAAGTATCGGTGAAATTGTTAACTTTTGCTTTAAGGTTTCAAAAGCTTCTTCTTTTCTTGGGTCCCCATTCGTACTTGACATATTTACATGTTAACTTAGTTAACGGACCGGATATCCAAGAAAAGTATTGAATAAAACGTGGATAGTATCCTGTCAATCCTATGAAACTTCTAACTTCCATAGGAGATTTAGGGACTTTCCATTTGGTGATAGCTTCAATCTTGGCGGGGTCCACATGGAATTCCTTCATGGTTAATCAAATGTCATTGAAATTGTACTTCTTGTAACAAAAATTCACACATAGAGAACTTAGCATAAAGCTTTTCTTTTCTCAACAGTGTTAGAAGCTAAAGATGTTTGGCATGATCTTCTTCATTTTTGGAATAAATAAGTATGTCGTCTATAAAAACGATTACAAATTATCCAAGTATGGTTTACATATCCGATTCATCATATCCATAAATGCAGGTAAAGCATTTGTTAGACCGAAGGGCATGGCTGTAAACTCGTAACGACCATACCTAGTTCTGAAAGCAGTCTTTGGAATGTCCTGTTCATGTACTTTCAGTTGATGGTATCCTGAGCGTAAATTGATTTTTGAAAAATATCGGGCTCCTTGGAGTTGATCGAATAGATCATTAATTCTCAGCAATGGCTACCAATTCTTGATTATGACCTTATTCAATTCTCGATAATCAATACACATACGCATCGACCCATCTTTCCTTTTAACGAATAACATTGGTTCTCCCCATGGGAATGAGCATGGTCATATGAAACCTTTTTCTAATAATTTATCCACTTGTTTCTTCAGTTCAAGCATTTATGTTGGTGCTAAACGATAGGGTGCTTTAGCAATTGGTGCAGTTCCAGGTATTAGATGAATTCTAAACTCAACTTCACGATCGCTTGGTAGTCCAGGTAAATCCTCTAGGAAAACGTCAGGGTATTCTGATACTACCGGAATATCATTCCGTTCCTTTCCTTTTGTGTTAATGATCACAGAGATCATGTATACTATGCTTTAGTTTCTTATATAACTTGCAGCTTTCATTGCCGAAATGAATTTTGTTGACTTGGTTACCTTCTCTCCTTGGATTATGATCATCTCTCCTGTTGGCGTACGAATCTCAACGGAGTTCTTATCACATAAGATTCGAGCATGGTTGGCTACTAACCAATCCATTCCTAATACTACATCGAATCCAGCCAGATTCATCGTAAGTAGGTTTGTAAAGAACTTATGCCATAATAATTATATCTTCCCGTCTTGAAGTACTTCGTGAATATCGGTGGAACTCCCTTATGCCGTTTCTACCGTACAAGCTTGAGTAAGCTAAGTTAACAGTTGATTGAGTGCTTGATAGAATGCAGTATTTATAGAATTTTAATTTGCTCCATAGTCAAATAATACTTGAGCATAGATGTGATGGATAAGAAACATACCAAAGATCATGTCGGGAATCATTGCTACTTCTTGCACGGTAAGTACGAATGCTCGTGCGTTCTTCTTAGATCTATCAGTGGTCTTTGTCTTTTTTTCAGGTACTTTTTCCAGCTTTTGGCAATAGGGAAGAATGTGACATGTTTCTCCACAGTTGTAACAAATACGGTTTTTCCTTTTACATTCTTCCTCTACATGTCCGGTCATCTTGCAAAAGTTACAATGTGGAGTTTTACTAAATGCGCATTTCCATATATGCTTCTTTCTACGGTTCTATACGTTTTTTCCTTTTACATTCTTCCTCTACATGTCCGGTCATCTTGCAAAAGTTACAGTGTGGAGTTTTACTAAATGCGCATTTCCCTATATGCTTCTTTCTACAGGTTCTACAGAAACGTTGCTCAGTTGATTGGCCTGTTCCTTTCTTCATGTAGGTATTACCATAACAAAGTTCCTGAGAAATTCTCTATGCTAACTCCTTCTTCTGGTTTTCTTCTCGCGTGCGGATCAATCCGTCTATCAAAGTATTTGCCAACTCCACTGTTTTCTCAATGGTCTGAGGTCTAGCTGCCTTGGCCATATCTCGTATTTCACTAACTAATCTCCAAATGTAATGAGAAATTAGTACAGGTTCTTGAGAAGCAAGAGTTGGTACCATTCTTGCATATTCGAAGAATTTTGTCGTATACTCGCGGCAATTCACATTAACCATTTTATGGTTTAGGAACTTTGTAGCCATCTATTCCTTTTCATGAGGGGGGACATAATTTCCTGTCTATCATTTACTTAAATTCTTTCCAGTCCATAGCATAAGTCATGTTGTTTCCTTTTGCTTGAAGGGTCGTGTAACACCATTCCAATGCCTCATCTCTAAAGAGATTAGAAGCACTCATCACTTTATCCTGTTCGGCACAGTTACTGATTCTTAGAACTACTTCAGTCTTTTCCAACCATCGTAGTACTGCTATGGCTCCTTCATTACCTGCAAACTCAGTTGGCTTACAGGCTAGGAAATCCTTGTGAGTGCATACATATGTCATTGTCATTTTCTTAGAGAATGGAGCTTTGATAAGGATACCATTATCTCCATTTACACTGAGACTAAGATCAGTGTCAGTGTTATGTTTGCTACTTAAAGCCTTATCTTTGTCTAAAGGTACATGGTTCCTAACAGCTTCGATAATTAAAGGTATTACATCTGCAATTCCTTGGGCTACTATATTCTCTATAGAACTTGTATCCAAAAATTTTTCATGATTGTTAAGGATTAACTGATTAGTAGAAGCTTCGTTCGACATCTGAATTGCAAACATAGTTCAAAAATTAATATCACAGAATAACGAAGTATTCAAAATATCATCAACACATATACTCTATATATCATGAAATCGTCGATCATAATAAAATTCACAATTCGAGGCATTAATCATAATAAAATTCATATATTATACATATTTGTTATTCACACAACCGATCATCTAAATACATATTTTTACGCAAACCGACACTATTTATACGAATAAATACTTATATGCACATCCTCAATACTTGAATTATACTTTTATACTTTTTATATACTCAATTACATAATATATACTCGAGAAATATACCAATCATCTTTCCATCTCTTCCACCTTTTTTAACCATCACCCTTTTCCACCTCCTTTTTCCACCAATCATCTTTCCACCTTATCAATCATCTTTCACCTTCTTTAACCAATCACATTTCACCCTTTTCCACCTGCTCCACCTATAAATACCAACCTCCTTCTATCATTTTCTTCACACCATTTTTCTCTCCATCTCTCTAATTCTCTCAATCTCTCTAAATCAAGAATTCTAAGAATTCTAAAAGGACACTAAGTGTTCCAAGCATTCTTCTCTCAACCTCTCTACTTCTCTCAAATCTTCCAAGCAAGGAAGAGAACTATAAGAGTTCTAAAAGAAAACACTAAGTATTTTAAAGGTAGCTTTGAAGCTCCAACCTCCAACTCTTCACGGAATCACCAAAGGAAGACTTAGCAATTTTGTGAGTATACTTGACCCATTTTAACATTTTCACACTTTTAGGTGTAACATGTTTTCATATACAAAACACACTTAGTATACATATTCTTATGCAAATATACAGACAAACAATCCAATACATGCTTACTATTTGTTATGCTTGATTCGTGTTTTCTGGGTTATTCTTATGTGATGAACTTGTCATTAGCTTCGTACAAGCCTCCACCTAACATGTATAGCGCTATAGGAGTAACGCACCACCCGTGAACGAGAGGTCATGTAAGGTTTATTCATTCATACTTGCG
The DNA here is from genome assembly GCA_030545235.1 of Helianthus tuberosus. NCBI lineage: Eukaryota > Viridiplantae > Streptophyta > Magnoliopsida > Asterales > Asteraceae > Helianthus > Helianthus tuberosus. The sequence continues at coordinate 20,310 of JARYGA010020194.1, read as the reverse complement.
TTAACGGAGGGTTGACTTGTAAACCGCATGCCAGATTATACGTTAATCTTGATAACTAGGTTTGCCATGTGGATTGTTCATTATCATTTTTATACTTATATGCTACTACGCTAAACTTGTATACTCGCCAATACTTTTGTATTGAACTATGTTTTTAAAACATGTTTCAGGTTTAATGATGATGTTGATGATGCATGGAACATAGTAGGATGCTTAGATACTCATTTTAAATTTTGTATTCTTATTGTGATGTATTTCTTCTATTTCAAGTTGTTGTATTTGATTTCAATCTTTGTAATTGACTCTTTAGAAATGAAATAAAATTTATTATTTAAATACTTGTCGCAAATGATAGTGTTATGAAGTCTCGAGCAATCTATTTCGTCTCACTCTGATATTTCCGCCATCGGTTGGGGTGTGACACATAGGTACTGGGAGTTGATTATCATCAGTTGATGGTAGTATTGCTGCTATTAGTTTCTTCTTTTTCCTCCTTTCTCTCTTGCCGTTTTAGTGCCATCTTTCTTTTCTTAGGTGGTACTTCTACTAAAGGTTGAGCTTTAAACACCATTGGTTCATCAATGTCTTCTACATATCCGGTTTGACTTTCGACTTATCATCATTTATTTAAATATATGTGTTAGTAATATATATGTTCTGAAAAACTTCAGATAGTTCTTTGTCGCTCATACTATTAGTAAAACCAATAAAAACAACGAACTCCTATCTATTTATTTTTGGTTAGGATCACAATAATTTTATTTATCCCATAATTAATTTATCTATTTCCTAACCTCTAATCTTTAAATATTCTTACAATACATATTTTGCTTAAACCAGTGGCTCTAATACCATCTTCTGTCACAACCCCTGACCCTACCCTAGACGAGAACCGTGATCAGTTCAAGTGTTATCGGTGTTTATTAAAACTTTTGTAGCAGAAATTTAATTAGGATCGTGTGTCAGGAAAACTATCAGAGTTTTCAAACACCGAAGTTTTCAGTTTATAACTTGTGGGATAAAACCCATCTTTACATAAAAGGTTTTCATCTGGATAAACCCATAATTACAAAACATGTTTCTTTTTTCAGGTCAACTAGCCACTTATTTAAGCTTGTGTGCCTCGTAGCACTATTCCTTTCTTTCACAGTAAATCACCTGAAATGCGTTTAAAAACATTTGATTAGCAGGAAATACTAGTAAGTACATTCATTTGTATAAAAAGAAACATTCTTACAATTACAGCATCAAGAATTTTTTTATTTGTTTATATCTTGCAACTACCCACTGATACTTGTTACTCGACCGGTTCAGTGACTGTGGTTATATCACTATTGGCCCATACGTCCAATAACAAAAATTATCAAATAATGTATACAAAACACCACATACTAGCGATAGTTTTTCCGTAAGAATACAAAGCTTTAATGTCGCAACCCCCGACCCCTTGCCTCGGGAGACGGGCGGCCGCAAGCTTTGCACATTCGGTGGTATCGGTGTTAATTTAATTTGGCAGCGGAATTTACATCAAGACCGTAGTTAGGAAATATTTTATCAGAGTGAAACTCCTCATTTTATAAATAATAAACACATGGGTAAAACCCAAGTTTCCATTCATAATATGTTTGTAGAGATAAATCCTAATTTATTGAAATAAAACTTCTTCTTTATTTAGGTAACGTTTATAGCCACTTTTCCAAGCCTTCAGTGATCTCCAGCTGGCTTCTATTTGGCTTTCACATTTTGTTACCTGAAACACATTTAAAACATTTTTGTCAGTGGAAAATACTATTGAGTGAATCCCAGTTTAATCAAAACAAGTTTTATCATTTTACAGCATTGAGGGGCATCCCGCAATTACATTTGTTTATATCTACTTTAATTACCACCCACGGCACTGTCAATCCTGACTTGTGGTAATGTTACTACTCACAGTGTAGTAACAAATTTTGTATACAAAACCCCAACATACTGACGATAATTGTAGAATCACAAATACTTTACTGTTAAATATAATTTAAAACAACTGAGGTTTTGAAAAAACAGTTTACTAAAAGTGGAATTACTCACATTGCTAGTTTAGGTATTCCCTTGTGACTTCCTGGTTATAACCTATTAATTTAAATAATGCACACGCGTTAGTATAATAACCCAAATTTACATTAGCTATACCCTCTCCGAGACAGAACTCCAACGACTAAGTCAGGCAGAGCCTCGACATGCGTTACGGAGCACTAGAACAATCGGGCCGCGTATCTAATACATAACCGGGGGTTATAATACTTACATCGAGGCAGAGAGAATTCGAAGTTTTTGAATGATTTCAAATGAGAGCCGATGGCCTCTATTTATAGGGTCTGATCGACCCTTTCTCTCGCCCCGCGACAGAAACAAGAGGGGCTGTCGCGCCCCACCAGAGCCTCTAGGGTAGGCCCTAGCTTGGCTGACTCAAGGTGTAGCTCCGACGCGATACGACCACGTGGCGGCCTAGGGTGCGGCCTGGTGGCCTAACTGTCGCGACCCGTGACAGAATTAGTAAAGGGGGTCGCTGCCCACGAGCACCCCATAAACTTTGTTTTATTTAATTTTTGTTAAATTATGGTATTTCGGGGTCGTTTTTCGTATACGGGGTGTATTTTAGGACATACAGGGGTGTTATAAGTATTTTAGGAGGGTTGTTATATCCTCCCCACCTTGTTTTAGAACTCGTCCTCGAGGTCTACTGTAATAGTTGTGGATATTTTCTCTGCATCTCTGATTCAAGCTCACAAGTGTATTATGGTCCTCTCTTGGAATCCCATTTTACTTTGACTAGAACTAATCTCTTGTGTTTGAGTCTTGATCTTTCTGTCTTCAATTTGTAGTGGCTTCTTTACAAACTTAAGTTTCTCATTTACCTCTATGTCCTTAAGAGGTACTATTAATGATCCATCTGCTAAGCATTTCTTGAGATTACTTACATGGAATACATCATGTATTCATGCCATTTCCTCTAGCAGTTGTAGCTGACAAGCTACTGATCCTATTCTTCTAATAATCTTAAAAGGTCCAACATACATGGGGCTTAGTTTTCCCCTTTTGATGAATCTAACTACTCCTTTCCATGGAGAAACTTTTAATAATACTTTGTCTCCTACTTGAAATTCCAACGGTTTTCGCCTGTTATCAGCATAACTCTTTTGTCGGTCGCGTGTTGTTTTTAATCTTTCCTTGACTTGAATGATCTTGTCTGTTGTTTCTTGCACTATTTCTGGTCCAGATAATTGCTTTTCTCCAATTTCTGCCCAACAGACTGGGGTTCGGCACTTTCGTCCATAAAGTGCTTCAAATGGTGCAACATTGATACTGGTGTGATAGTTGTTATTATAGGAAAATTCTATTAATGGTAAATGATCGTCCCAATTTCCTCCGAAATCAATTACACAAGCTCTAAGCATATCTTCCGTTATCTGAATTGTCCTTTCACTTTGTCCATCCGTTTGAGGATGATAGGCTGTGCTTAGATTTAACTTGGTTCCCATTGCTTTTTGGAAACTAGTCCAAAAATGAGAAGTAAAACGACTATCTCTATCAAACACAATAGATAAAGGAATTCCATGTAATGAAACTATTTCATTTACATATAACTTGGCTAATTGTTCCATACTAAAAGTTTCCTTCATCGGTAAGAAATGAGCAGACTTGGTTAATCTGTCTACAATCACCCAGATTGTATTATTATCTTTTCTTGTCTTGGGTAATTTGGTAACAAAGTCCATTGTTATCAATTCCCATTTCCATACAGGCATTTCTAATTGCTGCAGTAAACCTGAGGGTTTTTGATGTTCAGCTTTACCTTGTGAACAAGTTAAACACTTGGCAACATATGCTGCTATATCCTTTTTCATTCCTATCCACCGGAAATTCTTTCTTAAGTCTTGATACATCTTATCACTAACAGGATGTATTGTATACTTAGACTTATGGGCTTCTTCTAAAATTCGGTGGCGTAGGTTTCCTTGTTTAGGTATCCAAATTCTTTTCTTATGGAATCTCCAAATTTCATCGGTTCCCTGTTCTAATTCCTTAATCATTCCTTTCAATTTCCCAATATCATTCTTGATTATTGATTCTTGTATTGTTCTAATTTGCTCGTTTAAATCTACCCGTAGATTTAATTTGAGAGAACGTACTTTTCTTGGCTTATCATGATACTTTCGACTTAAAACATCAGCTACTACATTAGCTTTCCCTGCATGATACTGGATAACACAATCATAATAACTAAGTATTTCCATCTAGCATCTCTGTCTCATATTTAACTCTTTTTGCCCAAAAAATATCTTAAACTCTTATGATCGGTGAAAATGGTAAACTTACTACCGTAAAGATAGTGTCTCCAAATTTTAAGGGCAAAAATTATAGCTCCTAACTCTAGATCATGGGTTGTATAATTCTCTTCATGGTTCTTAAGTTGTCTAGAGGCATAGGCTGACGGTGCATTAACACACATCCATCACCTAACTTAGAAGCGTCACAATAGACTACAAAGTCTTCAGTTCCTTCTGGTAACGCTAGTATGGGTGTGTTGGTTAATCTTTGCTTAAGGATTCTATAGGCTTCTTCCTGTTTTGGTCCCCAATCAAACTTAACTAATTTACATGTCAGTTTTGTTAAAGGAATGGCTATTCTAGAGAAATCTCAGATAAATCATCTATAATAACCTGCCAGTCCAAGAAAACTTCCCACCTCCGTTGGTGATTCAGGGACTTTCCATTTAGTAATCGCCTCGATCTTTGTGGGATCCACATGAATTCCTTCATGATTAACTAAATGTCCAAGAAATTGTACTTCTTGTAACCAAAATTCACATTTTGAGAATTTAGTATAAAGTTTTTCCTTTCTCAATAATGTAAGAAGTGCATGCAGATGCGCTGCATGTTCTTCTTTACGCTTAGAGTAAATAAGAATATCATCTATAAAGACAATTATGAATTTATCCAGATATGGTTTACATATTCTGTTCATCATGTCCATAAATGCGGCTAGGGCATTGGTTAGACCAAATGGCATGACAGTAAATTCATAATGACCATACCTTGTCCTGAAGGCAGTTTTAGGAATGTCCTCTTCCTGTACTTTCAGTTGATAATATCCTGAGCGTAAATCGATCTTAGAAAAGAATCGAGCTCCTCGCAATTGATCAAACAAATCATCGATTTTCGGTAATGGGTACCGATTATTAATTGTGACTTTGTTCAATTCTCGGTAATCAATGCACATACGCATTGATCCGTCTTTTTTTCTTGACAAACAAGATTGGTGATCCCCATGGTGATGAACTTGGTTTTATGAAACCTTTCTCCAGAAGTTCGTCCAACTGTTTCTTTAATTCTTGCATTTCTGCTGGTGCCAAACGGTAAGGTGCCTTGGCAACCGGTGCTGTTCCTGGTAGTAGGTGAATTCGGAATTCAACTTCCCTATCTGGCGGTAGTCCGGATAGTTCTTCAGGAAAAACATCTGAGAATTGAGATACTACGGGAATATCTTTTAATTCTCTTTCTTTAATGTTAATGATTATGGAAATCATATACACTAGTGATCCTTTTCTTGCATAACTTGCGGTTTTCATCACAGAGATGAATTTCGTAGATCTAGTTGGCTTATCTCCTTTAATTGTGATCTTTTCACCTTTTGGTGAATTTACTTGTATTGACTTTTGATCACATAAAATACTGGCTTTATTGGCTATTAACCAATCTATCCCTAATACAATATCAAATCCGGCTAGGTTCATTGGGTAAAGGTTAGCAATAAAATTATGGTTTAGAATTTCTATTCTTGCTCCCTGCAAGATTTCAGTGATCTTAATGGATTCTCCATTTTCCGTCTCCACTAGACATTCTTTGTTGAAGTTTAGTTAATGGTTGATTAAAAATTTTGCAACATTAAGTATTAATAAAACATTGGTTTGCAACAGAGTCAAATAATACTTTAGCAAAAACATCATTAACTAAAAACGTACCGGCAATCACATTTGGAATCATCTTGGCTTATTCTGCTGTTAGAACAAAAGCTCTAGCATTCTTAGTAGTCTTGTTATTCATGGCTGGAGCTAGTTTCAGACAGTTCGGTTTAATATGCCCATTTTCTCCACAATTAAAGCACACTCCATTACTAGGTTTCTTCCCGCAGTCTTCTTCCTTGTGCCCCGGTAATTTGCAGAAGTTGCAGTAGGTAGAACATTTTCTTGAATGTTTCTTCTTGCAAGACTTGCAGTAAGGTGCAGAAGTAGAACCTATGTTCTTCCCACGGTTGGAATTACCGTAGCGAAATTCCTGGTTAAGCTTCTGGACTAGGTTCTTCCTCTGGTTCTCTTCTTGCGTATGTACCGATTCATCAGTCAAGGTATTTGCTAGTTCTACAGCCTCTTCTATGGTTTGTGGTCTAGCTGCCTTGACTACATGTCAAATCTCACTGATTAATCCCCAGATGTAACGGGAGATTAAGACTGGTTCTGGTGAGGCTATGGTTGACACTATTCTAGCATATTCAAAGAATATGGTAGTGTAACCCTTACAGTCTACTCCAGTCATTCTAAGGTTTAAGAACTTATTAACAATTTGTTCTTTTTCATTGGGAGGACATAATTTCCTTTCGACCATGTTCTTAAACTCATTCCATTCTATAGTATAGACTCTGTCACTTCCCCTAGACTGGAGAATATTATTCCACCATTCTAAGGCTGCATTCTTAAAAAGATTGGAAGCGAACATGATTTTTTTGTTCCTCTGCACACTTGCTTATTTTTAAGAAAGCCTCTGTCTTTTCTATCCAGTGTAAAGATGCAATGGCTCCTTCATTGCCAGAGAATTATATCGGTTTGCAAGATCATAATTCTTTGTAAGAACAATCATAAGACATGGTTCTTCTTCTTTTTGGAATAGGCAATTGAAGTAACTGTTCGTTATTTACGCTATGACAGGGTTCAGTAGGTGGTCGTTTACTTCCACTATTACTTTTATTATTTTCCGCTTCTTTAACAGTTTGGATGATATATGGCATAGCATCTCTAATTCCTTGGGTTACTATGTGTCGAATGGCACTGTTATTTATTTGATTATCACTATTCTGGTTTTCCTGATTTTCTTCGTTGTCCATCTGGATTTACAAAATTTATCAGGTATTAATATCACAGAATAATATTTAATGCCAACAATTGCACAAACAAACACATTGGTCAAAACCGTGGAGCATTGCGACTTTTGCTCTATTTTATATATATGCATCTATTACAACTATAACTGGAATTTAAAACATACTACTAGTTATGCATTAGTAGGTATTAGAATATCTATTTTTGGTTGTTTTTTTTTCAAACTACTTGCGTTTATATATGTGTATATATATATATATACAAACATATATATATATATACACACACACACATATATATATATATATATATACATACACACACACACATATATATATATGTATATGTATATGTATATGTATATGTATATGTATATGTATATGTATATGTATTATTATTATTATTATTATTATTTCTAGGGGTTCATCCAATACTGCATATTTCGCTCGTCATACTTCCAAACGACCTTTTCCCCTATTTGCTTGATTCTCTCTCCTTCATCAACTAACTCCTCACCAAACGTGCGGAGTTCCTGCACATTTTCGGTACTCATGGGTGGTGGTGGTGCGGGTATGGGTTCAGGGTACGGTGGTAAAGGGTCTCCAGACAGGTATGGGTTTTCTAGGATTTCCCTAACATACTGGTCAGCATCCCAATATGGATCTAGAGGGTCAAGATTGGGGTATGGTGCTACAGGGTTTGGTATGGGTTCCTCTTGTGGGTAGAGTTCTCCATAATCCCTATGGTCATCATTCCACGGATCATATGCTACGGGATTGGGTGCTGGAACTCTAGGTATCTCATATGGGTTAAAAGCTGGTGTGGGAACTGGTTCTTCTTGGTTGGGTTCTATTTCCATAGTCTAAGTGAGAAACAGTGGTAGTGGTAGTGGTTGTGGTGCAATGATTTGTTCTAGGTTTGGGTCTGCGGCAGTGGTAGCTAATATGTGAAAGTTGGCCAATTGCCTATTTATTATGTCTTGGGTCTGGGCGTTCATCTCCCTATTTGCTGCTGCGAAAGCCCTTTGTTGCTGCAATTTCCTCATTCTTTTCCTACGCTCATGTGCTCCCCGACTGAACCATCCTCTCTTTTTTGGTGGGGAATGGTTCTGCGGATTACGCTTAAAAGATGAATATCCCCTCTTCGGTGTCAGCTGAGTACCCCGAATGAGTAGGCTGGGAGGAAGTTCCTTCATCTCTAGGAGAACTAGACAATTGACGATAAGCGTCCGATGGTCCTTGATCACTCATACTGTAAACTAACAGATTGTCAAATAACACAAAACAATAATACACAGATAGGCACGTAATCACATAGATTATTTCCTACCAGAATTGACAATTTTGATGTCAGCAGAACACTTCTGTGGCTGAAATCAGTGGCTGTAGCTCTAATACAACCTCCTGTCGCAACCCCCGACCCCATGCCTTAAGAGGCGGGCTGCCACGAGCTTCGCACATTCGGTGGTATCGGTGTTTATGTAATTTGGCATCGGAATTTACATCAGGACCATAGCTAGGAAATATTTTATCAGAGTAAAACACCTCATTTTCTAAATAATAAACACATGGGTAAAACCCAAGTTTCCATTCATAATATGTTTGTAGGGATACATCCTAATTTGTTGAAATAAAACTTCTTCTTTATTTAGGTAACTTTTATAGCCACTTTTCCAAACCTTCACTGCTCTCCAGCTGGCCTCTATTTGGCTTTCACATTTTGTTACCTGAAACGCGTTTAAAACATTTTTGTCAGTGGAAAATACTGGTGAGTGAATCCTTGTTTAATCAAAACAAGTTTTATCATTTTACAGCATTGAGGGTATCCCGCAATTACATTTGATTATATCTACTTTAATTACCACTCACGGCACTGTCAATCCTGACTTGTGGTAATGTTACTACTCACAGTGTAGTAACAAATTTTGTATACAAAACCCCAACACACCGACGATAATTGTAGAATCACAAATACTCAATCACTGTTAAATATAATTTAAAACAATTGAGGTTTTGTAAAACAATTTACAAAAGATGAATTACTCACATTGCTAGTTTAGGTATTCCCTTGTGACTTCCTGGTTATAATCTATTAATTTAAATAATGCACACGTGTTAATAACCCAAATTTACATTAGCTATACCCTCCCCGAGACAGAACTCCAACAACTAAGTCAGGCAGAGCGTCGACATGCGTTACGGAGCACTAGATCAATCGGTAAGCGTATCTAATACGTAATCGGGGGTTATAATAATTACATCGAGGCAGAGCTTCGCTATTTTAGTGGGTATAATACCCAGAAATTATTGCTATTTAGAATTTTGAGAGAATTCAAAGTTTTTGAACGATTTCAAATGAGAGCCGATGGCCTCTATTTATAGGGTCTGATCGACCCTTTCTCGCGCCCCGTGACAGAAACAAGAGGGGTTGTCGCGCCCCGCCAGAGTCTCTAGGGTAGGCCCTAGCTTGGCTGACTCAAGGGGTAGCTCCGACACGATATGGCCACATGGCGGCCTACGGTGCGGCCTGGTGGCCCAGCTGTCACGCCCCGCGACAGAAGTAGTAAAGGGGTTCGTGGCCCGCGTGTAAGGGCCTGCACCAAAAACACACTAAGACACTCCATAAGTAAAAACCCGAACCCTAAAACCCTAAATTTATGAAAAATCAAGAAAAACAAATTCTGTGACTCGGTTGCGGGCCGCGAAGGAATTAAGGAGGACCTTCGCGGGGCGCGACTGCTCTGCATTCTCCGGATAGTGATTAATGCCACGTGTCGCACACGTGGCAGGTCTAGGGTGTGACACGGCAGCCCTAGCCATAGCTAGTGTGGCCCTCGCGGGTCACGAAGGTCCCCCCTTCAAGTTTACGTGGGCCGCAAGAAACCTAAAAATCAGCTATATAATGAGCGTTGCATGGCCAGTCTTCTGTGTTCGAAATTTTCTTTTAAAAACGACTATAAACTGCTCTAATCACATGTCCAAGTAATGAAACGCTGCTACGACAACAGGGTAATAACTCGATCACTGCTACGATACAATATCCGATCGATTAAAACCGATCCGATGGATGTTTAAGTGCTGCCCGAATCTTGGGCTATACTTTGTCATTCGTCGTGAGGGTTTCGATCTTGTGAGTTATCGTAAATGTTGTATTAAGTTACTAACCTAGTTTCGTTTGCATTATTTAACTAGGTTACCGGGCTTAATCAGTAGGAAGACTCTGTCCGTCTAAACTTGCAATGTGAGTCATTCTGTTTTTATAAAAATTGCTTTGTAAAACCCTAAATGTTTTTCAGTTATACGTACAGGGATTAAGTCTTTGCAAATCTTTAATTTCTGGCAGTAAGTGGGGGGTATTGTGCACATTACTACTGTTTTATCACTCTTAGGTGGGCGAGCCTAATTAGTGATATGACCACAGTCATAGATCCGGTCGAGTGACAACATGACCAGATAATTATAAGATAGGGGCAAATGTAAAAACTCTTAATACTGTAATTTATAACAATGTGTCGTTTTGTACAAATTGGATTACTCGCTAGTTTTTCCCGCTGATCAAATCTTTTTAAAACATGTTTCAGGTGATTTACTGTGAACAAGGAAAAGTGTCGCGTATCACTCTAGCTTGAATGAAGTGGCTCAGTAAATAAATAAACATGTTTTTGTAATAAGGGGATTTCCCAGTGAAATTCCTTTACTGTAAATTACGCGGTTTGTCCCAAAACTTATAATAAAATAAATGGGTGTTTTCAGTTTAACGATCCTGTTAAAATTTTCCGCTGCCAAATCAACCACTAATACCACGGGTTTCTGTCCCGCGGCTTCCGGACCGAGCAACTAGGTTGGGGGTCATGATAGAAAAGGTGGTATCAGAGCCACTGATTTAAGCCAATTAAGTATTTGAAAAATACTTAATTTTTCAAATTGCCATTTTGTGATTCCGTGAAAATTTAATTATAATAAATAAAATTTTAATTTGGATTTTTGTGTTTCTTCATGTGTGCCTAACAGCATGAATGAACTATCGAAAGCCCTCCGAAATTTCACAATCCATACTACTGATATGGATACAACAGGAACCCAGTCCGGTTATCAGGCTGACACCGAGGAGCCACTAGTGTTTCATGCCCAGTCATAGGAAAAACCCAAACCTAAAAAGAGGAGAAGGCTTCTGGACTGGAAACGAGCACGAAAGAAGAAGCCCGCTGCCCAAAGGGTGAAAAAGACGGAGGATCCAAAAGGAAAAGGAAAAGAAGTAGGGGAGAGCTCTGGTCAAGCCCAGGAATTGCCACCTTGGGAAGAACTCGATAGAAAACTAGCAAACTGTGACTTCATCGGACCTGCTGATGAAACCCTTTTCAATTTTCCCGCTCAATCAGAACTTCCTATCAATTTGGAACATGCTATTCCGGACCCAATTGTCAACCCTCAACCTCTTACAGGGCAGTTGGAAGAATGGTGGACTAGTGACTGGTATTTTCAGAACTTTATAAATAACCCAAATGTGTACTTTCCCCAGTTTGAACCTGAACCTGCTCCTTTTCCACCTATGAACCCGGAGAACGTTGCCGAATTACGCCGCTACGGTGAGGAACTGGTGGATGCGGGAAATCGGATTCGAGAAGTGGGGGAAAACATCACATGGAAGTACGACGAGAGGGAGCATCGTTTTTGAAAAACCGGATAAAAATAGTTAGATATTTTGTATAATAATAATATGTGAAAAACATATATAATAATATATAATACCTATATATATATATATATAATATTGTATAATAATACTAAAATAATGTAAAATATCTGGCTTGTACGAACGCATTGTATTTTATATAAATATAAATGTCGCAATGTCGACGATTTTGGCTATATGTGTTGACCTAATTGTGTTTGTGATTGCCCTATTGTGTTTAGTTGCTATCCATTTTGTGACAATAATTTATATATATTGTTAATTATTCAGATGGAAAACGCAGTAAACCAACCGGCAAATGAAGTTAATTTGGCAAATGAAGTTAACCAATCTGAACCCAATAATGAAAACCATTTTCTCAATAGACAAGATATAGAAAATATCGTTTCTTAGGGAATAGCAACGCTATCCCAGCAATCGCCGCTGCTATTAAGAATCCCGTTGAACCTTCCCAAGCCAACCATAGCAAACGCACCCGTGACGATAACTTTAGTAACAATGTGAATGGGGACGGTAATAATAATAATGTGGTTCAATCCCCATTAGTTAAGAAAATGAAAGTGGCAACGACTGGTTGCACTTACAAAGAATTTCTCGCCTGTAAGCCAGTCGAATTTGCAGGCAATGAAGGGGCAACTGCCGCACTGCGTTGGTTGGAAAAGACCGAAGCAGTAATTAAAATACGTAAGTGCGCAGAAGAAGACCGGGTGATGTATGCATCCCACCTTTTCAAGGAAGAGGCGTTAGAATTGTGGAACACGGTGCTGCAAGCTAAGGGAAGTGACGTGGCTTATGCCATGAGTTGGGAGGAATTTAAGGAATTGGTGGAAAGAATGTTTTGTCTCTCCTACGAAAAGGAACAGATGACAAATAAGTTCCTGAACCACCGAATGGTGGACGTTGACTGTCGAGGGTATACTTTGAAATTTTTTGAGTATGCTAGAATAGTACCGACTCTGGCCTCGCCAGAACCTGTGCTTATTTATCGCAACATTTGGGGACTAATTAGCGAGATTCGTGACATAGTCAAAGCTGCGACACCTCGAACAATTGACGATGCGGTCGAATTGGCCAACACCTTGACTGACGGTTTGGTGCGAACAAGAGAAGAAAACAGGAAAAAGGAATTGGCTCAAAAGATTCCGTGGGGGTAATAATAGTAGTAACTTCAAGAAAAAGGGAACCGGGCAATCCTCCACTGCTCCGTTTTGCAGTAAATGTAAAAAGAAGCATTTTGGGAAGTGGAAGGAATATTGCAATTTCTGTAATAGATCGGGACACCGAGAGGGCATTTTAAGCCAGAGTGCCCTAAACTGGTCAAGCCAGCTGACAACAAAGCAAAAGCGACTGAAGGAACTAATAAAAAAATCCAATAGCCTTCCAGCTGACTACACAAGAAGCAGATCTGATTCCGGATGTGATAGCTGGTACGTTTCTTGTACATGACGTTTACACAAAAGTATTATTTGACTCTGGTGCAAACCAAAGTTTCATAAATACTTCATTCTGCCAAGCTCTTAACCTACCCTTAACCAAACTTAGGCAAGTTTTTACAGTAGAAACGGCAGAAGGAAACTCAGTTAATATCGATAAGGTTCTCCAAAGAGGAAAGATAGAACTCTCAGGCTATAAATTCTCTGCAAACCTGCTACGTATGAATTTAGCAGGATTCGATGTCGTGTTAGGAATGGATTGGTTAGTAGCCAACCATGCTCGAATCCTATGTGATCAAAATTCCATAGAAATCCATACACCCACAGGAGAAGTAATTTTGGTTGTAGGAGATAAGCCACGTAAACCAATGAAGTTCATTTCAATAATGAAAGTTGCTAGTTATGAACACAAACAAGGAATAGTGTATATGATTTCGGTAATCATTAACGCTAAAAGCAATGAACTTAAAGAAATTCCAATAGTATCAGAATACTCTGATGTATTTCCAGAAGAGCTACCTGGACTTCTGCCAGATAGGGAAGTAGAGTTTAGAATTCATCTAATCCCTGGAACTGCTCCAATAGCTAAGGCACCTTATCGGTTAGCACCCACAGAAATATTAGAACTGAAAAAGAAGTTAGATGAATTATTAAGTAAAGGATTCATACAACCTAGTTCGTCCCCTTGGGGAGCACCTGTGCTATTCGTGGAAAAAAAAAGGATGGGTCGATGCGGATGTGTATCGACTATAGAGAATTGAATAAGGTTACCATTTAGAATCGATACCCATTACCTAGGATTGATGATCTTTTTGATCAACTTCAAGGCGCTAGGTATTTCTCTAAGATAGATTTGCGCTCTGGATACCATCAGTTGAAGGTACAGGAAGAAGACATACCTAAAACTGCTTTCAGGACTAGGTACGGTCACTACGAGTTTACAGTCATGCCATTTGGATTAACAAATGCTCCTGCAGCATTTATGGACATGATGAATAGGATCTATAAGCCGTATCTGGATAAATTTGTTAGTGTCTTCATCGACGATATACTTATTTATTCCAAAAGCCAGGACGAACATTGTAAGCATTTTCATGCGCTCTTAACCTTGTTAAGAAAAGAAAAGCTTTACGCCAAATTCTCAAAGTGTAAATTTTGGCTACAAGAGGTGCAATTTTTAGGATACATGGTGAATCATGAAGGCATTCACGTGGATCCCTCCAAGATAGAAGCGATCACAAATTAGAAGGTCCCGCAATCAGCTGCTGAAGTTAGAAGTTTTCTAGGATTAGCTGGATATTATAGACGCTTCATAAGAGACTTTTCTAAGATACCTGTTCCATTAACTATGCTAACTGCAAAACTGTTAAGTTTGAATGGGGACCTAAGCAAGAAGAGGCCTTTAGGATTTTAAATCAAAGGTTAACAAATGCCCCAATTCTTGCCTTACCCGAAGGAACCAAAGATTTTGAGGTCTACTGCGATGCTTCTAAGCTAGGATTAGGGTGTGTGTTAATGCTTCGCAACAAGGTAATTGTGTATGCTTCAAGACAATTGAAAAAGCACGAGGAAAATTATACGACTCATGACCTAGAATTAGGAGCAATAATTTTTGCCCTTAAAATTTTGAGACATTATCTGTACATAAGTAGGTTTACTGTCTATACAGATCATAAGAGTTTAGGTACATATTTGGGCAAAAAGAATTGAACATGAGGCAAAGAAGATGGATGGAGATTTTAAGTGACAACGACTGTGATATCCTATATCACAAAGGAAAGGCAAATGTAGTAGCAGATGCCTTGAGTCGTAAGTACCATGAGAAACAAAGACGAGTTTGTGCACTTAGATTGAATCTGCAGTTAGACTTAATGAAACAAATGAAAAATGTACAGGAAACAGCAATCAAGGGTGATGCTGAAGGAATGAAAGGAAGGATAAAAGAATTAGAGCAAGGGACTGATGAAATTTGGAGATTCCATAAGAAAAGAATTTGGGTACCTAGACAAGGAAACTTAAGAAATAAGATATTAGAGGAAGCTCATAAATCTAGATATATGATGCATCCTGGTAATAACAAGATGTATCGAGATCTAAGAAATAACTTCTGGTGGATAGGAATGAAAAAGAACATAGCTAGGTACGTCTCTAAGTGTCTAACTTGTTGACAAGTTAAGGCAGAACACCAGAAACCTTCAGGTTTACTTCAACAATTAGAAATGCCTGTATGGAAATGGGAACTAATAACAATGGATTTTTTACTAAGCTACCCAAAACCAGGAAAGGTAAAAATGCAATCTGGGTGATTGTAGATCGATTAACCAAATCATCTCATTTCCTACCAATGAAGGAAACCTTGAGCATGGAGAGATTGGCTAAGTTATACGTAGACGAGGTAGTATCCCTACATGGAGTCCCACTCTCCATTGTGTCAGATAGGGATAGTCGTTTCACTTCGCATTTCTGGACAAGTTTCCAAGAAGCAATTGGGACACGATTAAATTTAAGTACTGCATACCATCCCCAAACAGATGGACAAAGTGAAAGGACGATCCAAACCCTAGAAGACATGCTCAGGGCATGTGTAATAGATTTCGGTGGAAATTGGGATGGTCACTTACCATTAATAGAATTCTCCTATAACAATAGTTATCATACAAGCATCAATGCTGCCCCGTTCGAAGCACTTTATGGATGAAAATGTCGAACTCCAATATGCTGGGCAGAAATAGGAGAAAGTAAATTATCAGGTCCCGAGATTGTGCAAGAATGCACCGACAAGATAACTCGAATAAAAGAAAGACTAAAAACGGCTCGAGAACGCCAGAAGAGTTATGCCAACAATCGACGTAAACCATTAGAATTCCAAGTTGGGGACAAGGTACTATTGAAAGTTTCTCCTTGGAAAGGGGTAGTTCGGTTGGGAAAGAAAGGAAAGCTCAGTCCAAGGTACATAGGACCATTCACAGTTACCCAACGAATAGGACCAGTTGCCTATCAACTACAACTACCAAAAGAGCTAGCCGGGGTACATGACGTGTTTCATGTATCTAATCTTAAAAAGTGTTTATCTGATGAATCAATGGTAGTACCTCTTCAAGATATAAAGGTAAATGAAAAGTTAAAATTTGTTGAGAAACCTCTTCAAATAGAAGACAGAAAAGTTAAACACCTCAAACACAAGAGATTGGTGCTAGTCAAAGTAAAGTGGGATTCGAAAAGAGGATCTGAGTACACATGGGATTTGGATTCGTAAATGAAGCGAAAATATCCTTATTTGTTTCAATAAATCTCGAGGATGAGATTTTAAATGAGGTGGGGAGGATGTAAGGACCTGCACCAAAAACACCCTGAGATACTCCGTAAGTAAAAAACCTGAACCCCTAAAACCCTAAATTTATGAAAAATCAAGAAAAACAAATTATGTGACTCGGTCGCGGGTCGTGAAGGAATTAAGGGGGACCTTCGCGGTGCGCGACAGCTCTGCATTCTACGGATAGCGATTAATGCCACGTGTCGCACACATGGCAGGTCTAGGGTGTGACACGGCAGCCCTAGCCATAGCTAGGGTGGCCCTCGCGGGCCGAGAAGGACCCCCTTCAAGTTTACGCGGGCCGCGAGAAACCTAAAAATCAGCTATATAATGAAAGTTGCATGGCCAGTCTTCAGTGTTAGAATTTTTCTTTCAAAAACGACTATAAACTGCTCTAATCACACGTCCAAGTAGTGAAACACTGCTATGATAACAGGGTAATAACTCGATCACTGCTACGATACAATGTCCGATCGATTAAAACTGATCCGTTGGATGTTTAAGTGATGCCCGAATCTTGGGCTATACTTTGTCATTCGTCGTGAGGGTTTTGATCTCGTGAGTTATCGTAAATGTTGTATTAAATTACTAACCTAGTTTCATTTGCATTATTTAACTAGGTTACCAGGCTTAATCAGTAGGCAGACTCTGTCCGTCTAAACTTGCAATGTGAGTCATTCTGTTTTTATAAAATTTGCTTTGTAAAACCCTTAATGTTTTTCAGTTATAAGTACAGGGATTAAGTCTTTGCAAATCTTTAATTACTGGCAGTAAGTGGGGGTATTGTGCACATTACAACTGTTTTATCACTCTTAGGTGGGCGAGCCTAATTAGTGATATGACCACAGTCATAGTTCCGGTCGAGTGACAACTGGACCAGGTAATTATAAGATAGGGGCAAATGTAAAAACTCTTAATACTGTAATTTATAACAATGTGTCGTTTTGTACATATTGGATGACTCGCCAGTATTTCCCGCTGATCAAATCTTTTTAAAACATGTTTCAGGTGATTTACTATGAACAAGGAAAAGTGCCGCGTAGCACTCTAGCTTGAATGAAGTGGCTCAGTAAATAAATAAACATGTTTTTGTAATCGGGGGATTTCCCAGTGAAATTCCTTTATTGTAAATTACGGGGTTTGTCCCAAAACTTATAATAAAATAATTGGGTGTTTTCAGTTTAACGATCATGTTAAATTTTTCCGCTGCCAAATCAACCACCAATACCACGGGTTTCTGTCCCGCGGCTTCCGGACTGGGCAACTGGGTCGGGGGTCGTGACACCGCGAATGCCCCATAAACTTTGTTTTTATTTAATTTTTGTTAAATTAAGGTATTTCGAGGTCGTTTTTCGTATACGGGGTGTATTTTAGGACATATAGGGGTGTTATAAGTATTTTAGGAGGGTTGTTATATTTAGTCACTATAAAGTAAGTAAAAACCGGAAAAACATTTAGGGTTTTGGAAAAAAGCATGTTGTAATGAAAAGGTGAATGTCTTACCTTGAAAAAAATAGGGTTTCTGGTTGTTAAAGCCTCCTAGATCTATTTCCTAGTCACACAGAATGTGACGCGTACTAGTGTAAAACCAAATCAACCAAACGATAATCATGAGATCAAAACCACAACGTAGGTTAACAAAGACTCACCTTATTCAGCCAAAGCTTTGGCGTTCGTTGGTTGGTTTTCTGATCGATTCATACAAGGTATCGTATTGGTGATTCACGGTTTTAAACATAGTATACAAGAATAGAGTTTATAGAGATCGAGAAGAGAGATTATAAAAACGAAAATGAGTGAGTGAAATCTGTCCCATGCCTGCCCTATTTATTCCCAAAATTGAACTCGTCCGTGCGTCGCGGGAGGTGGAGGAAGTCCCTTCGTGCACGCGGGAGACTGAGCTAGGGCTTAGGTCAGCCTAGTCACCCCCTAGCGCTACCACATGTCATCCGGTGGTGACACGTGGCTCACCCCCTACCGCGCGTCGCGACAGGGTTCGTGTAACGCATTGCTTCTTCGTACTTTACATAATTATAAGGCATTGTTCGTAATTATATTTTTGGAAATCTTGTATTTTTTTGTAATCGTCTTTTCGTTTCAAGCCCTTATAAATCCGAGACATTGGTCGCAATGAAATGAATCTTTTATATGGAATACTATTTTTTATACATGCTTATACGTGTTGCAATACTCGGATTATACGTTACCAATCTAGAATGCATACGCTCGACCGATACTCGACATACCGGTATCCATAACTTATACATGCTTGTTAACTATTAAATACGTGCTTAATTCTAATAATATTATAATAAAGGTAGTAATAATAATGATAATAATAATAATAATAATAATAATAATAACAATAATAAAATACTATACTAATAATATGTTAATCATCAACGTCAACGTAAGTGATGTTGTGATCTTCAAATATATATATTGTTTTGCAAAAAAAAAAAAAAAAAAAAAAGGAAATCAACATGGCTGTTGAAGCCATTTCGAACGCACAGCTTACATGCTGTTTTGTTTGTAAATGATAAAATACATATTATACCCTATTAATGTGTAACACTTGTATGCTAGAAAGAACAAAAAAAAAAATATAACTTTAAGGCTGCTACATCCATGCGACCGGAAGCCCTTAGGGAGGTTTTAAATTGTGTTTTTAATTAGTTTAGCACCCAACTAACTCTATTAAATTCCGACCAACTTAAACCCTAATCATCACCTATATATACCAAACCATTTCCAAGCTCTTTTCACGTTACAAACACTTCTAATCACTCTCAAATCATCCAAAATCGTAGCTGAATTCTGAAGTTCGGACATAAGCATACTCCTTCACTAAAGTGAGCATAACTCACTCGTTTCTTGTCCGATTTACTCCATTTTGTTTCCTATGTGCTTGGATTGAACTTAGCTTCGATTCCATGGGTTTTTCACAGCAAACCAGTCCCTGGAACATCGCCAAAACGGCTCCAAAGTTCACTGTTTGTTTCTATTTTGATTAAACCTTTACTAAAACTTGTTCAACTTGAATCTAACTCATCTAAAACCTATGTCCTTATGCTTATAACCACTTCTATAGTTAGTTAGGCTTAAAAACAAGGTTGAGACATTCAAAATCAGAGGATTAATCCTCACAAACTTTCTGTTTTGTTCAAGGGTTTAACCCACAAGTGATGTTTAGGTTCAAGACTTGTTGTATGTGAGATTAAGGATTAACTTGGGTTATCCTACATAGAATCCACACATTGCTTGATGATTTCTTATAGATTAGTGTTTAATATTCTTGTATTACTTGTAGTTCATGGCCCTCCTTGTATGTTGTTACATCAAGTGTAGTGGTGAACACTTAGAGGTATCTAAATGAAAGACTTCACTTCCTACCTCCTACATGATTTCCATAAAACTTAGAGGTACCTAAATGAAGATTTAATCTTCTACCTAATGCTTGACTATTGGACATAATAATATATAACCTAAATAATACATATATATACTATTCAACATTCGAACCTTTGATGATGAACTTGTGTTCATTCATCAAAGTACTAAACTAATATCATCTAAGACCTAAACCTTGTTATGATTCTAATGGGCGTCCTACTAATGAAAACATTATAACCTCTGAGGTTTCATAGTGTCAAACAAGTGTTATGTGTTAAAAGATGGTTACTTTCATATGTTATATTTTTGTGTTTTAAAACGCCGAATCTTCATTCCACCGTATT